>CAIGRP010060170.1:0-23016 GCA_903798385.1 Fraxinus cuspidata | reverse complement strand
GTCACTTTCATAGTGGCAAAATTGATTTTTGCTTCCTCATTGGCATTTTCTTGCAAGTGGCACTAGTTGATTAAGTTCCCACTTGCATCACCAAAATATCCAGCTTGCAGCCCTTAGTATTTACCTTGCTGGAATGGTGGTATTCTGCTCAAGAAAACCACCCTGCATTGCTGGGAAAATCTGTCCATGTCTGCAGCCTGCAACTTGGTGTCCAGCCATGTCCTGGCTGTGCTGCCTGCAATCTGTCTGTGATGCCTGCACACGTCATGTCTGTGTCCAGCCATGTCCTGACTGTGTCTTATGTGCTGCCTGCACACCCGAATTTTGTGGACATGACATCTTGACCATGGACATCGGTCATCTCCCCCCCAAATTAGGCGACGCCCTCATCGCCATGTACCGCTGAAGTTTAGACCGGATTAACGATAAGTTTACTTTATTTTCCCACTTAGTGTCATGACATCCCCGTGCCATGTTAGATCTCAAGACATCACCTTGTGATCCGTAATATACTGCAAGCGTGGAAAATTCTTAGACCCAATTGTTTTGTTTGAACCAAATTATGAAATAAAAGAAAGGGGTAATAAAAAAAATTATTAACACTAAGATGGGAGACTTGTGTGTAATTATGCTCTTAAGGCATAATATGTACTCATGCATCATTGGGTTAGCAGTTAACAATTGAGGACACGGATAGAGCGTTTGCAGCTGATCAAGAGAAGGAAAAATTACTTGCAATTAATAGGTTTAGAGAAACTTTTCATGCACGCAATCTTGAATTTTCTATACAATAAGATTTATTCCGATGCATTGTGACGTATGGAACTGGACCAAATGGTGAGTGAATAGTAGAAAATAAAGGGATAATGTCTAGGTTTCTGCATGTTCCTCCGGTCGACCCGCGCCGACAAAGGGCTTATGCACTGGTGAACAAGCATCGCAACCATTTTGGCACCTCCTCGGAGTAAAGAGAAAGCTATATATGTATGTCTATAGAGAGAGAATGTTGAAAAGAAGATGGAATAGTTAAAGATAAAATTTGGGTTAGAAGAAGAGAACAAAAAATTGTGTAAATATATTTTTTTGTAGGTATTTTAAGTCAATGAGGATCAATTTCTGATCCGGTGGTACCTATTTTTGGTTTAAGGACTAACCTTGTTTAGTAATTGGTGTTGCAAACATTTCTTTTTCAACGTTTCTGATTGGGATTCCATTAGGTGAAATCTGTGTGCAGAGTTTCGGTTCAGTTTTAACTTTGGGTTGTTGACTTCTGGTTGGAAAATCTGGTCAGAGAAATTGTCACTATGTCTGGCTATTAGTGTTCTTGAGCTGTCAAAGATCTTACTTCCTTAGGCTACTGACGATTTCTGCTTTTGCTGTCGAGATTTGCAATCTTGAGTCAACGATCGGTTTGGACTATCGGGCAATTTGTTTGCATTTTATCGTGAATCTAGTGTCTAATTTGGGCTACTTCATTCGGCATTGGGTTATTGAATTGAGCTGTGTAAATCTAGCGACATTAATTTTAGTTGGGCTAGCGTTGGGCCATTAGTTGAGCTATTGTTAGGTGTGATTATTAATATTTGGAGTTTAACATCTCAAGAGAAAATTCATTTTTTTTTTTGTTTTAATGACAATAATTATTTCACTTGGGAATTTATATGCTGCAGAATAGTAGAAATTCCGCTTTGAGATTTATATGCCCAATTTTTAGACTGGGTTCACAAGTGCACCATTTCTCAAACACTAGAAGATACTGTGAGAGAGGTAGGCATGGTGCACTGGCGCATCAGGTCTAATAGATAAATTTCCCACGTAGAAAATCCTAATTCCTTGTCTCTTGGCGTTGCTATGATGATCAACAATCTGTCCATTAAGCAAATGTACCCATTCAGTTATGGAAATTATTGTATGATACAAGTAGAAAAGTAAAGTTAAGTCAATGACACATAAGCCAATGTCACGTTTAGGATTATTTTCCCCTCGAAATTAGTGCCACTTGTAGGTTGGCCTTTATTTAGCCTTGTACCTTCCACTGTAGAACATACATGTTAGCTTCTCTTTGTACGACTGGTTTGGTTATTTATCTATCTTTGTTTCGATTACAATCTCATATAAATGTTCAGGGAGCTCTTACACACGAAAGAGAGACAAAATGAAATTTGCGAGCAGTTGCATGCAGTTCTCGGTGAGTCATGTATCAGTTGTGAACTTCAGTTAGCAGGCCCTCAATACGATAATCTTCTGGGTATATCTTCTACGTCTTCCGTTGTTGCTGAAGAGTTATTTAGATGCACACTATCGGATAAGGAAATTCGCTCACAGGCTCTTAGCCCAGATGTCAGAGAGTTGAAGAAGGCTAGTGTGATTACTGACAATTCATTGAGTCCATCTCATACATTGCTTCAGATCAACTGTGTAGATCACAAGGGTTTTCTTTATGACATCATGAGGACATTGAAAGACTGCAACATTCAGGTTTTAATTACAATTTCTTCCGTGCCATTGTTTGATTTTGTTAATGTAACAGTTATGGTAAACACTAATGTTTCATTTGTTAGCTTCTTTTCTTACTCTTCACATATACAAAATTTACTTTGAAAGTAATTGTCACTTTATGGTCGAAGTAAGTAACTCATTTCCAATCTTGACCAATAAAAAAAATGTTTCTTTTATTACTTAATTATTTACTTCTGAGCTAAGAGTAGAATGACTTATTAGTGAACTTTTCAAGCCTAGCCAAACATATTCTCAAGTGATAACTTTGTTGACTGAAACTGTATTCCAACTGTGTGTGATTGGTTTTAGGTTTTTAAACCGACTCATTAGCTTGAAGTGGTTTAACCGATCCATCAGTCACTCATGCCCTTTGATTTGAAGTCTGTGAACTGACCTTGCTTTTAGTTTCAGTTTACTGATTGTCCTAAGCCTCTTGTATTATTTTTTGTCTGATGTCAAGTAAACAACAAATATATTGAGCTAAACTACCTGAACCGAAACATACTTCCTCTATTTATTTCCATATCATGCTCCATTGGAGAAACATGTTACAATTGCATGAAGCTTATGTTTGATATGCTGTGGTATTTTATTATTTTTAGATAGCATATGGCCGATTTTCAACAGTCCAGAAGGGTCGCCGAGAACTAGACCTATTTATTCGGCATCAAGATGGGAAGAAGATAGTGGATCCCGAGAAGCAAGAAGCACTATGCTCCCGTTTAAAGCTGGAAATGCTTCACCCACTACGTGTCATTATCACAAATCGTGGTCCAGATGCAGAACTTTTGGTCGCTAATCCAGTGGAGCTCTCTGGAAGGGGTAGACCACGAGTTTTTTATGATGTTACTTTTGGCCTAAAGAGTCTTGGGATCTGCGTATTCTCGGTAAGTAATACCAGGACAAAGGCTTGTTGAGATCTTATTAGCATGCCCAAACAGGATTCATGAATCACTTCCTCAATCTAAATTATAAATTGTAACAAAACTAACAGTGAAAGTACTCGATTATGTGGTTTTTATAGGCGGAAATTGGAAGGCATTCAACAGCAGATCGAGAATGGGAGGTCTACAGATTCCTTCTAGATGAAAACTGCACATTTCAACTGTCAAGTATAGTTGTCAGGAGTCAGATTGTAGACAAGGTTAGAAGAATACTGATGGGCTGGTAAGAGCTTCCACTAGCTTCACCTGATCATATCTACCATTGTGGGAGCAGCGCTAGAGGGATGGAGATGGGTACTTGCTTGTACAGTTTTCTTATTTCTTGTGATTTGATTTGATTTGATTTAAGGCAGGGTTTCTTCTTTAAGGAATGAAATCTCTTTCTATTTCAAATTTGGGATGATTTTCATTTGTGATGTTAGTCTACTAATTGAGATGTAAGATGTGCTGCTTGGGGCAATAAATTCGTGAAACTAAAAGGTCATGATGCTAATGTCACTCAAAATGACCATATTGATGATTCTTTAACTTGTACTATGAGGAATTGTTTGACAAGTGCACCGTATTGTTTTCATTTTCCACTTTATAATTTCCTTTTTTTTTTTTCCGAGCATGTTTGGTTGGGGCTTAAGAAAAAGGAGCTATCTTACCAGTAAAATAAGTAGCCTATACGTTTGGATGCTTTCAGAAGAGCAATAAGCGCATGTTTGGATGGCCTATCTATGCTTTTGGCTTTTGGCTATTCTCAAAGTACAGAACTATCTTCAAAATGATTGAACTATACTAGAAACGTACCCCTTACCACTGCAGAGTTTCTTCCATAGTGAAGGAGAAAATTGAATGTCAATGGTAATGATTTTTCCTTTGGTTGGGCGGTAAATGTTGATAAAGAGATTAAATTGGTAGTTCACTCGATCAACTCTTCTTGCAAGGTAAGTTACATGGGTTACATGGGCCAAATTTATGAGCTCATTTCAATTTGGGCCACGGCATGTTTGGGTGGAATTTGGACTTCTAAGCTAATTTGACCATCTTATAAGCACCTAAACACGCTCCACAAAAAAATTAATGGCAGAATTCTCCAAGTTGGCATTAATACAAATTATATTTAAATTAAATCAAGAAACTATGCAGGCTTCATCTACGAATGAACAACCGTTCAAGGGACCAATCAACCTATAAGCCAGTCATATTTGGAAAGAAAATTTAGAGAGCTTGAATCTTCTTGAAGTAGGCACTACTTGTATAAAGGGCAAAATAGGAAGATTCTAATATAATTCCAGAAAAAAAAAAGAAAAAGAAAAAAAAGACTACATTCCAATACCAATGGTGCTTGGTCATTTTCCAGCAAATATGGATCACGTTGATCTTTCATTGCCATCAATGATCAGCAACTTGCAGACTCCAGTTATATGCCATGAAACAAGGCGTTGATAAAAATGAAAGCTGGTTGTACTTGCATGCCAAAGCTGTTATAATACCATGTCTGAATTTTCACGATAATTATAGTCTATGTTGACACTATGCTTCCAACTCGGTACACAGAAGCCACAAGACACCGTTCCTTTGGAAAAGTGCATACCTCAAATGACCAATCCTTTGAGTTGCATCTGAGGTATGCTCCACGAGTGTCTAACTTCATCAAGAACCCCTTCCTATATAAGAGGTATTCGGGAAATCAACGGGCAAATATCACCATCAGAATTTGTCCAAAACTTCTAATAACCAAAACTCTTCCAACAATGGCCGAGAGCACGCAAAGACCAGATCTTGAAATCCAGGCAAAGCATCTTCAACCAGAAATTAACATTTAATTGACGGATTGTCAACTCAGGGGTAAAGAAATCAGTAACTGAATAATATATAATTCCTGACATGGCTAACAGAAAATTATCGTCACGCATTAAATCTATGTCAGTGCATTATTTTTATCTTTCAGCTATGCAAAAAGAGGATAACTAGAGAAGAAGTGCTTTTGAAATGCACTTTATATAAAGGACAATAGCATGACTTGTCCAACAAGACACATTTTTTTCCTAATAGGACGATAAAAATAATGCACCAAGGATTTTTCAAGCCACGCAATCATTTCCATTAATTCAGAATATGAATGTAGACAGAATGCATCAATTAAAACAAAAAAATAAAGTTCAGACTAATTTGGAAAAAACATGTTGATGACTAAAAGGAAACATAAGAAGTTGAGTGACTAGCAATGCTTTTGACACGGCAGTCTTTCATAATCAGAGAAGGCAAACCAAAACCACTTCATGAACGTATTAGAGAAGAGGCAGTATTAGAGAAGAGGCAGAACATGACAGATTGCATGTAATGAACAATAGGAAGACTACCTCAAAAGTCGATTGCCCCGTAGTTTCTTGTGTCAGAAGCACTCCCTGCACTTCAAAACTGTGCATGCCAGATGGCTTCTAGTCTGATTCTACCCCCAATGCCTTGCAGTTCAATATATTTCCTTGCTATGAACAACAGGATGCATAATCACATGTTGATACTACTACCCATATCTCAGGTGAACCAAAAGTTGGGTCCAATAAAACAAAAAGTTAAATTGCAGGATACACACATTTATCCATCAAACCATGTAACATATCAAATTAAAGGTACAATCAACAAGATACACCAAGTTGTTTGAACAAAGGTTCTACCCCCCCCCTCTCTCCATAGAACTCTCCATTTTCTTTTAATGAGCTGAATGTTTGCAAAAGTAGACTACTTTGTGAACATTTTGCATCCCCAAACAGCTGCAAGTGCAAAAAAGTGACTCAGGTAAGATCCAATCAATTCATCTGCATTGCAGCTGTGTGATATTTCTCTAAATCAGCATCTAGATCCTCAGCAGATACTTTCTCACCACGAACTCTTCCTTGTCCACGGCCTCTTCCAAATCCACGGCCTCGTTCACCGCCACGTGACCTACCAAAACCACGGCCCCTGATTTGTGCACTGTACCATCACCAGAATTTCAGAAATACAAGATTAAACAACCAAAATACCAACTACAAAAATAAAAGTTTAGTTCAGCTTATTTTAATTTTCAACTACATAGATTGTACACCTACAAAATTATGTTGGTTCGGGAATTTTTTGCATAGATTTAAAGAGGTATGTTCATATAGGTAATACAATTTCCATAGAACAGGTTAGAAGGAGAGTATACTAAACCTAACATGCTGAATGGTAGTTTCTAAAGCCTCAGTTAAATTGGATTTTCAGTATACATCGCAATAAATCAAAATGAGTAAGGAAAAAAGATTCATAGTCGAAGATGGAGAGTAATCAAAATTTCCGTAGAACAGGTTAGAAGATGGAGAGTATGCTAAACCTAACATGCTGAATGGTAGTTTCTAAAGCCTCAGTTAATTTGGATTTTCAGTATACATCGCAATAAATCAAAATGAGTAATGAAAAAAGATTCATGGTCGATTTTAGATTACATGATACAGAATTAATTTAGTTGTTATAGGTATTAATTTCATAGTTTGTTTCTTTGTTAAGAACTTAAATGACCAACTTTTTTGCACATTTTTAAGCTTGAAAAGTTCTTTTTAAGTAAATAAGCTTTAAAGAAAATAATTTTTTTTTGTTGGTCAAAATTAGAATTAAGTTACTTATTTTGAAAGTGACATCCGCTTCACTATTCAAATTTAAAATATTAACATTTTACTTATAAGTATGAAAAAAGTAATTTATCCGTCCGAACATATTCAGTAACTAGTCTACTTGAAAGTTTGTCACTTCCAGGCTTTGCCAGACATGCTCGTAGATGGAAATTTTATGAACAACGAGGTCATGATCTGCAATCCTTGTTCTAAAAATACTCATGAAGATAATATTTTGATAACTAATCGGAGTAATATTATGTCCAGGTAAGTAGTACGTACTTGTGGGATACAACTTCAGATCATACACACAAAAAAATCAAGTCTCAGAGAAAAATATTTTAAATAAAGTCATTTCATGCCAGTAATTTGTTTTCCTTTCCACCATTTAAGATAATTCCAAATAATACGAAAACACAAAATATCACCACGTTGATCTTATTTCAGTTCACGTGCATGGAGTCATGAATCCATATTAAGCATAGATATTCTATTAGAGCATCTCCAAGATATTCTTTAAACATGAGACGCATTATATTTTAAAGAGTTTAACCTTTGAAATTATGCTTCAAGAAACTCTTTAAATTAACATTTTAATTTAGAGAGTGAGTTTGGCTCTCCTAAACCCACTTTCTATAATTAACTTCATTCAAATTATTTTAATTTTCAATGAAGAAAAATAATATAATAATTTAGAGGAAAGTTAGTGAAAATAAAAAATAGGAAAAAACAATAAATATTTTTTTGGAGTAGAAAAGCTAAGTGTTAAATATAATGAGTTTGACAGTCTGTTGGAACATTTAAAATTTTTACTCTCTAAATTTATGAACGCTTTTTAAATTATAAAATATGCACTTTACAAATAGAGTCTCTTGGATGCTCTTATGTTCACATATTAAAGGTGTAAATACTGAAATGACATATATAAAGACCACTCTAGTCCAAGGGTAATCAATAAATGGTTAAATTGTCCTTAATATGACAGTTGTCAGGTACTGTTTTCATTGTTCTCAAGACAGCTCATGATCAAAACCTTCATCCATCCTTACCCATCTTTAGTCCCACAAGCCCAATGACTTTCTCTGGTTTCAGCCTAGGAAATATCCATAATTTGAGCTTTTAAAGTTCCATTCTTCCACTTCTCACAAACAAAAGTTTACACACACTGGTTATATTTCACAATACATGCCCTACCTCAACCACGCAATACAAGACTTTATTCGAGATCATGAGCAACAATACATATTAAAACATAGATACGAACCTTCGAGGAGCTACATTTGAATCACCAAAAGCACCAGCAGATGGAAGACCAGCAGCAGGAATGTTAATGTTTGTTCCAACGAGCTCTAATTTCATTGGTTTACCATCAAGCTGGACATTGTTGTACCTCTTGACAGCTGCTAATGCATCTTGACGTCTAGAGAAGACCACTTCGGCAGTACCCTAGAGAAAGAGTTTTTGCTAAACCACACAAAGCAGTCTTCACAGCAACACCAAATTAAGGAAAATTTGAACAGTACCTTTGATCTCCCACTCCTATCATAGTGTATGGTATACCGTTTCAAGTCACCAACCTCAGAGAAGAGTTCCTGCAGATTAAGAAGACAATTCCCTTTTCATTAACACCGAACTACATTATTCAGTAAAAATAGAACCTAAAACTAGCAAATTTAAACAGAGAGAAATGAGTAGAATCAATTAGAGTGAAAAAAACAAATACGCAGCAAAGTATCACCTTAATATCCTCATTAGAGACGCCATAATCCAAATTCGATAAGTATAACTTCGTCCCTGTCTCAATATTAGAAGCTCGACCACCTCCGGCGAACATGTGATGACCCCAAGCCGATTCCGGGGCCTAAATTCATCAAAAACATAATTACTCCTGCGCGTCGTGTATAAAATCAAGATCGACGGGAGAAAAAGACGGATCTGACCTTGGACACGGCATATGGCGCAGCACGATTGGCAGTACGGTTGGGGAAGCGGCGAGCGGGGCCAGGACCAGAGCCGCGGCCTCTACCCCGGGACGCGGATTTCTTGTTGCTCTTGATTAGATCATCAAGAGTCATGTCAAGCGCAGCATCTGGCATCTTCTGTGTTTGTAAATACGCCGGCCGGCGGATGAGAACGAGATCTGAAGAAGAACGCTTTAGGGTTTGGGTTTAGAGAGAGAGAGAGACCGGGGCGACGTATTATTTGACAATAGATATGTAGAAAGACCAAAAAGACCTCCGTGCCACTCTATCCAAAACGGAAGATTTGGATAAAATACTCTCTCATCCCTCCTTGCTTCCACCACAATATTTTTTTTTTCCTCCCATTTCCCGTTCCACTCATGAGCACAAGCTCAATTCTGTATTGAATTCTCCACAAAAATTTTCCCGGAGAATCTAAATTTATTTTCATTTTCCTCCGGAAATTCTCATGGCGAGGACTCTAATTTCCTCCCCTTCTTTCCTGGGGATGCCTTTTCCTTCCTCCTTCCGCCACCGTCTCCCGCCGCAGAGCAGACGTATAAGTACTAAATTGAAATATAGCCTCCACGAGCTTCCGCCTATTCATTCTTTTGATAATTCAATTGATTTTAACGCGATTGTTACCCGAGTAGAGGGCCTTCTCTATACACTGGCTGATGCTGCCGTGGCTGTTGATGGTGGCGCCGCATCTGAGTCGGCGAACGCCGCTGCTCAGAAAAGTGGAGGCTGGTTTGGGTTCATTTCTGACGCCATGGAAGTTGTCCTGAAGGTAATTTGTTGTGTTACAAGTTTATTTGCAATTGAAGGTACTTGCTGCTCTTACTATTTGCGGTATATGTACATTTCTTCGCTACTGCACTTAATAAAATTAAGAGACGGTGTCAAAAATCTATCTTGTCAAATTGTTTTGATGCTCCCCATACCATTGATGTAAATGAATACCCCTCCATGAATTTTTCATGGTAATTTTCATGCATTTGCAAGTATTCTAATCAATTCACATATTGATAAAAACAATTGTCTATTCTCTAGTCATGGTTTTCCTCTTTTGCTTCGTTTATCTCCAACTTGTACTTTCCTTGATGTGAAGTTCACTCTCAATTTCGTAGTTATTTGTTTGCATACATCTATATTTAATGGAGCATATGCCAAGTGAATAGACATTAAAAATAATGTGATACAACTTACTATTTGTGGATTAGTGAACACTAATGGTTCGTTCGCTTTAAAAAATCAGCAGGTTGAAGAATGTTAACCTATTTCTGGTTGTTTCAATTGCAGTACATCCAATTTAAATGAAAGCTCAACAGGATGTTACAATTGTTGGTAGACAAGCTTCAGACATTATGTTTGTAAAACCTGCTTTATTCTTTTCAGGTACTAAAGGATGGACTTTCCGCTGTGCACCTGCCCTATGCTTATGGATTTGCTATTATATTGCTCACTGTTCTTGTTAAGGTCGCCACACTCCCTTTGACAAAGCAACAGGTGAAATAAAGATGTCTACTCTAGTAAACCAGCTCCTGCCACTCAGCCTATGTTTGGCTCCCATTTTTTTTCAAAACTCATTTTTCGACCACATATTCTTCCATAAGATAATTTTACACGTAAACCCAAATTTTTTTCTTATTTTTTAACCACACATTCTCCAACAAAACACTATTCCAAAATGTATTTTGACCCAAAAATGGGGCTCAAACAAGAGCTCACTTATTTCTGGTCAATTTTGTTATTTTTTAAATTGAGAGCGAAACACTTATTTTCTATGTGTGATATAATCCCATTTTATATTTCTATATGGCTGCTCTTCCATTTTCTGGTTTTTGAATGTCAATAGTTGTTTTGAGTTAATTTTGTTACTGAAAAATAATGTACATTTTCTTTTACGATAAGGTGGAATCAACACTGGCAATGCAAAACCTGCAACCAAAGATCAAAGCAATCCAACAAAGATATGCAGGAAATCAAGTGAGCATTTCAACAACTATTATTTTATGACATCGCAATTTTCTTATTTATGGGATGTGATTTTTGAAACTCCTTAAGATAAAACAAACAAACATACAGTATAGATAAATGACAAATTTGGCATCATCCAGCTGTCACTATAGTGGTAGTAAGAATAGAAAGACAAGTGGTTGAGCTCTAAAAAACAGTTAGCAGCCAAATATAAGTTCAGTGGCACGAGGAGATAAGGACAAGTTTAGTTCCAAAATACCTACTTAATTG
Source organism: Fraxinus cuspidata (assembly GCA_903798385.1). Lineage (NCBI taxonomy): Eukaryota > Viridiplantae > Streptophyta > Magnoliopsida > Lamiales > Oleaceae > Fraxinus > Fraxinus cuspidata. Next base: position 11,742 of record CAIGRP010060170.1, on the reverse strand, counting down.
CAATAAGTGTGGTGATCTAAATCTTTGTATCTTTCTTATTTTTTTCCAGGAAAGAATACAACTTGAGACATCCCGTTTATATAAACAGGCAGGGGTTAATCCTCTGGCAGGTATTCTTTTGATTAACAATTTGCATGTCCTTTTCTTTGAGTTATCTCTATCTATGAGTTCCGTACATATGGTTTTTCTTCTTGTTTTCTAATATAACCTGATCTAAAGCATCCTAGAAGCAGAAGAGCTTATTTTCTTCATGATTTGCATTTCTTTGAGTTGGTCCGGTTTTTCGAGAGTTAATGTTCATTCCTTATAGATCTCACTTTGTCCTCTAATAAAATGAGTAAACCAACTCTATTCTCTTTCTTTGACCACCAAAAAGAAAATGGAAAACTCTCAATGAGAAATAACTATCAAGACTTGGACCAACTTTCAGAGGAGGAAATAGAGACTTGAATTTAAAATTTGATTATGCAAAAAACAAGGAATTTAAAGCTTGATTAAGCAAATGACTATGTCATTGCCAAGGGAAAGACTTTTAGCATAAGATAGAATGAGCGGCGAAAATGTTTCATGTCGACCCCAAAGTTTATTTGGGAACAAGAATTAGTTTGTTGTTGTTTTAACTTTTTCTTCGTTTCTTCCCTTTTTTTTTGGGGGGGTGGGGGTGGGGGTTGCCGATTGCACTATTTCTGCCCACAGTGTCTTTTCCTCGTTAAAATGTCCGGTCAAAGCAACTAACTTGGCACCTGTAAAATATCAATCTAGTTTATGCATTTTATCACTTCCTCATTTACTGATTTCGTTTTATGGAATAACAGGATGTTTTCCAACTTTGGCTACAATACCCGTCTGGATAGGTTTATATCAGGCTCTCTCAAATGTTGCAAATGAGGTACATAGGAAGTTGCTTATTGGTATTTGAGTATTCAGTATCATCTGATTTAATCACAGCAATGGATGGTTTAAAACTGGGTTTTCACAACATTCTTATGCAGGGGCTGCTGACTGAAGGTTTCTTTTGGATTCCCTCTTTAGGAGGCCCTACAACCATTGCTGCTCGGCAAAGTGGATCTGGAATTTCCTGGCTATTCCCATTTGTGGTAATGGAAATTTGATGGTCTCCAGAGTTATTGGCTAACAAGTGGCTTTCTTTCTTCTTTTACTGCCTTTGTTCCTCACACAATCCATTTCTCTTCTTTCGTGTCCCTGAAATCCTCTACACCAGGAAGATACAGATACTGAGCTATGATATGCTGCTTGGCTCCATGAAAAATAGAAGTAACATGAATCTTGTGCTGTAAATCTTGCAGGATGGACATCCACCACTTGGTTGGCATGACACTGCAGCATACCTCGTCTTACCTGTTCTCCTTGTGGTGTCTCAGTTTGTCTCGATGGAAATCATGAAACCGCCCCAAGTAAGATCTAACACAAGTTTGACCTTTGCTTTTCTACACTTTTCCTTCTTGCATGTTACCCTGATATCCAAGTCTTGTTCTGGTAGACAGACGATCCATCTCAGAAGAACACACTTCTCGTATTGAAGTTTCTTCCCCTCATGATTGGTTACTTTTCTTTGTCTGTCCCATCTGGATTATCAATATATTGGTAAGTTGGAGCACTAATTTATATGAGTCTATTATTTCTTAATTTTTGTGCTGCAGTTCCATATCTGGTAATCATGATCAGAGCTGCTCCGGACGTGCATGCGAATAAAACTCAGTTTTATTAACCTTGAATTTGATAGTAAAATATGGATCTGAACTCAATAAACGCGCTCCCAATTCTAAACTTACCCTTGATTTAGACCAAGTTAGATGATAATTAAATAAAACATGGTTTTAGTAACCTTAAATATTTTCTCACTTATCAACCTTGAGAGGTTGCTCAATTGGTTGGGCATTGAGTTTGCTCTCCAATTGTCACCAGTTCGAGTCCCCTCAGAGCCACTGAGGTGAGTACCCGGCCGTAAATTTCAAGGTCTCGTGAGATTAGTCGAGGTGCGCGCAATCTGGCTCGGACACCCACGGTTATAAAAAAAAAAAAAATTCTCACTTATCTATGATTTTTTTTGCAATAACGTTTTATGACATGGACGAGCCTCCACATTTTGATTATATGATTAGTTTTTTCCTTTACTTGTTTGTGGACGCCTTGTCCTGTCTATAACTTTTTCTTGTCAGCGAATTGTCATTTCTATCCAAGAAAGGACATATGCATGCCAAGAAGTGATTTATTCATACAATGTATCACATGACGTATGAGTAATGCAATATACAGTTAGTTATGAAAGGTTAAAATATAGAATTTCAATCTCACAATTTCACATAGGGAAAAGAATAAAGAATATTAGAAATGCAGAATTTTGAAACCCTTGATATCATCCTCAAGGAAATTAAATTTATATATGCATGGATAGAGACAAACTTCTTGTCCATACGTATTTCTTAGCATTGAGTACAACGGCATATTATCATCCATTCAGTATTTACTTTAGAATGATATTTTATTAGGTTTAATGATATCTGCTAATATTATTGGTGTTTCAGGTTCACAAATAACATGCTGAGCACAGCACAGCAAATATGGTTACGCAAAATGGGAGGTGCAAAGCCTGTTGTGAGTGAGAATGCTAGCGGAATCATCAGTGCTGGACGTGCAAAACGATCAGGTGCTCAGCCAGAACGAACGGGTGATAGGTTTGTTCCTCATTTTAAGTCTTTTTATCATTTCTATTTTGTTATTTTATTAAGTTTTTATTGAATGGATTACTTCTAATATAGGCAGTTGAAAGAAGATGAGAACAAGAAAAAGAGTAGGGATCTGCCTGCAGATGAGGGTCAGACTTCACTTGCATCTGACTCTGAAGACGAGTCAAATGAAGAAACTAAGTCCAAGGTAAATGTTTCATGACAAAAGTTTTACAGTAAATTGGATAACATTTTAAAAATAAAAACTTATTTTAGGAGAAAAATAAGCTGTTGTTAGACTTGATTTTTTTTTTCATGCCTATTAGTTAGCTTAGGAAAATTTTCTTTTGAGTTATTTTCCTCTATGAGACCTTTGAATAATAAGTAGGTGAATGGTTTCATCATGAAGTTGACCCATCACAAAAGAATACTCATCTCTTCGCAGCATTCTTTTGGCTGGGCTATATAACCTACTTACACCTCATTTGTTGCGCCTGACCACCAAGACTTTTCTACTACACTGCGCCATGCATGGGTTAACACGCATGTCAAGGGATTTATTACCAAGCCCAAACATTAACTAAGTGAACAACTAGTAATTGGAAAATTTCTTCACTTCAATTCCTTGATAGAATAACACCTATCCAAATCCAACTCCGATACAAAGTTAAAATATGCACATCTAAACCAACGCAATGAGTGGAGAACGCTTAGGCTCATATACTAGTTTGGTATGCTATTGTTCAATAATCTCATCTAAAAGCTTAAGTTGTTAGAGAAGAGACGTATTTATTTATTTAAATATAGTCTTCAACACGCTCCTTACCTGCAGGCTGCAGTCATTTTTCATCAAAGGCTAATACATGCACAAATTTGTTCCGAGTTTTTTTGTTTGGTCTAATATCATGTTGAACAACCACCTCATCTTAAGTAGACAGGGAAAGGGAACATTTATTTAATTAAATTTAGTCTTCAAAAGTTACATTTTATTGATTTGGGATCACTTGAATAGAATTGACCATTGATATCCAATTTTGTCTTAGTTGAGTCTAGTGTAGATTCATGTTCTCTTTCGATATCTGATTCCGCATCATGCAGACGCAAGACTGTAAATGTTTGGGATTTTATTGCATGAATAATAAAAATGATTACTTTTCCATTTTGGATGTTAGTCATGCTTGTATTCAGTATCTGATTAACGTTCCCTGCAGGATGGGGAAGTTCTGGAAAAGGCATATGCTTCTAGCAGCACTAAGTCAGTTCCGTCTGGTCCGAGGAAAAGTAAGCGATCAAAGCGGAAGCGCACGGTATGAAATTGTACATTGGTTTTGTAGTTACTAGTGAACCTTGTATATTTTTTGAAATTGTGATTTAGTGAATATATAGCTGCCATTTGTACGTTGGTCATCAGTTTACGGACATGCTTTCTTTTTGAAACAGTCCCTTATCTCTCAAGTGTACCTCATTTACCAAAATTACATAGTTTACAAAATCGTTATAGTAGCATGGCAAGTGAAACGTTTCTTTTAATTATCGTACTTGAATATGAAGTGTACATAGAGGTTTCTCGATTCGAGGACAACTCCTCTCTTGGAAGGCGGGCGATATACCTATCTAAGTATCTCGACCAGTCCTATGGAATGAAATTTGTATCATCAGTCTTGAATACATGCATAAATGTCTGTAAAAAGGTAGTTGGAAGTTCCACTACCAATATTCTTGCTGAGGCGATGAGACTTCTTCTCTTTCATGATAGACTTGAGTTGTATTCTTCTCGGCATCATTGCTTTCAATTTTCATGATGAAACTGTGAGTCCTTTTTCCCTTTTGAGGAGGACACACAGGCACCAGTCGCGTATTGACTTATTTTATAAGATGGATTGATTAAGCAATATGTAGATGTAGTACTATGTACCAAATGGCACTTGATGTCTTCAAGCAGAGCTGAATTGCGAAAACAGAGAACGCACAAGTTGCTGAATTCTTCTCTGTCATCATTTTGATGCCACGTTTAATATTCAAAATATAGAGCAATTCGTGTGACTATTACCAAATTTATAGATTTTAAAAACATTTAAATAACAAAGAGAAGATAACTACTCACTCCAAGTAGGTTAAATTCTTGGTTATTAGATAATCAAGCTTCTCATGTATTATATCCAATTAAATAAAAAGAAAATTATATAGTTATTGAATAACAATCATGCTACATGTACATATTTTTTTCCTAAAAAAAACACTTTCCCACAATACTTTTTATCTCTCGTGCAATGTCAAACAAGAAGTAATTCATGGAATGTAGGCTTAGTATGATTTATTGCCTAACAATCATTCTACATTTACATATTTTTTACATCGGTTTTTTATGTTGTGTCATTGGACAATTTTAAAAGAAAAACACACTCTCTCGCCTAACACTCTTTGAATGAGTTAAATCCACCAATAACCACTTAACTTTATATCATCATGGCCATTCAATTTTATATTTAGTGTTACCATAGTCATCCAATTTAAGTTTATTTCATCATGGTCACCAAATTTCATATAACGTTTTACCATGACAACCTAAGTTCATATAACATTTCATCATAATCATTCGATTTCTTTTCACCATTTTTACTAATTTTAAAAGAGGTAAAATTGTAACTTCATATTATATATAAAATAATTTTTAAAAAATAAAATAAAAGTTTTTTAAAATTTTAAAAACTTTTATTTTAAAATAACTTTTTATTTTATTTTAAATTGTTCCTTTTTAAATAAATTTTTATTTTATTTTATTTTATTAAGGAAAAATATATTTTATTTTATTTTATTTTTTAAGTAACATTTTTAAAAAAGAAAAATATATATATATATATATAATGTAAAGTTGTCGTTTTACCTTTTAAAATTAAAAAAAAATGGTTAAAAAAAGTTGGTTGATCATGTTGAAATAAAATAAAATTTGACCTAGTGATATTAACACCATGTTTTATACCTATTCTTCTAATAATATATTTTTATTTTTTATTTTCAACCATATATTTTTCAATAAAAATGTTATACGTAAATTCAAAAATTTTCTTATTTTTTAACCACATATTTTTTATCAAATCACTATTTAAAATACATTTTTGAATGAATAATGTAAATCAAACATGTTGCAAGTATAAAATTAGATGATCATACTGGAACAAAATCCAATTGAACGGTTGGTGACACAGATTTAACACCTCTTTGAACTCTCACGCGTGGAAGCAACCGCGTGAATTATGAAGTGACGTTACACATTTCAAACTTTTGGATTATAATCTTCAAAAAAATAAAAATTTATATAGAGCGGACCCAGGAGATTTCTGCTTAACTACTCCACTTTAGCCTTCGTTAAACAAAAAGACTTATTGTAAGAATCTCACAATCAAATTTAATTGGGTAAACCTCTGTTTTTCCTTTTTCCTTTTTTTATTTTATTTTTTTATTGAACTGCGATCATTTTTGTTTTGTGAAGAGTGTACGGTTTCTGTGAAGTAGATTTTAAAAGGCCTTTTTTTTTTTTTCAGGATTCTTGTTTTTCCTTCTTTCTCGTACATCGATTTGCCTGTTTCTGGCTTTTAGTGAATCACTTTAGTTTTAAAAATCAATCATACGTATGAAATTGTGAATTTCTTGATTTGGGTATGCTTGCAATTTATGTTTTATTATTTGTGTCTTGTTGCTTTAGTTCTATGAAGATGGTGACATGAATCATCCATTGAAAAAATATTAAGAATTATACCAGGATTGTCAAAATTCTTTCTTTATTTGTCGGCAGCTATAATGATGATTGATGAATGTTATAGTATTCATGTTTTATGAGGCAGTAATAAATGGATGCTTTAGGTGGCTTTTGTTTTTGATTTATTTATCTTGTATTAGGTGCCCGGTTGATCAGAATCTTTAATGTTGGATAAAGTTGTTTTTTTGTTCCTACTATGCAACTTTTTCGAAAAATAGCTCTCATACATTTGTGAGGTGTATCTGTGACCATGAGAGAGTAAGCTGAATATAAATCACTGTTTCATCTTCTTGGAGATGATGCATATTGGATAGGACTCTTCAAGTTGTAGATATGTGTTGTGTTGGACATTGTGCAACCTAATGGTACTGTCCACTTACTCCTCGCTCGAAAATTTTTCAATGGTATATTGAATATTTCATACACGTAGAGATGGCAATGGGCGAGTCGAGCTGCTCGGCTCGTGCTCGTGGCTCGCTTATAAAGAGACTAGCAGAGCTTCGGCTTGCGAGCTCGTCAATTTATTTTTTATTTTTTTAAAGATAAACCTTTTTAAAAATAATAATAATAACCTTTCGTTTTTTACGAGCCCACGAGCTCGTTGGCTTGCCCACCAGCGCTCGTCTAAAAAATGAGGCTCGTCAAAAGACGAGCTCGAGCAGCTCACGAGTCCCTTTTTTACGAGTTGACGAGCCTCTCTGCTCGATTGCCACCTCTACATACACGTGGTAGGTTGCCCTAAAATTTCTATTGTATAAAAATTTTTAAGATTGCTGATTTTTAATGTGTGAGTGGCATTTTTCTCCGAAATGGACATAGCTCTCACATTGAGAGTGAACCTTCAAAAATATGCAGGTTTGCTTTGTTTGCTTTTTATTTTCAATCACTGCTATCGTAAGAAGCCATTAAGTCTTGATTTGGCATGCTTGTGTGCTTTTCATTCCTTTCTGGACTCTGATTTGTTGTAAAAAGTTCTTGATGTGTGAATATATCTGTTTCTCAGGAATTGAACGCAAATGTACCAATATGAGTGAAATTAACTTTACATTCTTCGTAAAACTAATACTAAAGACCTAGATACATAATTTCTATTAGAATAATGATGCAGTTAGTTATTTTATCTCATTTATTAACTTCTACATACAAGCAAACATACGCATGATCAATGAAGACTAGAGATGATAGTCTTATTTTGGTGTGTAGTCATATTGACTAGTAGTTCTTTGTCCTTTGCTTACAGCTCGAGCAATTTTGATATACTTTAAAGAAAAATGGGAGATGGAAACCACAAGAATGATACTGAAGATAAAGGGCTGTTTTCTAATCTTGCTGCGTATGCCGCTGGAGCTGGACACTACCCTCCACCCCACGGAGCGTACCCTCATCCAGCATACCCCCCGCAAGGATATCCCCCACATGGTTATCCCTCACAAGGTTATCCGCCAGGACCGCCACACAGTTACTACCCTCCAGCAGGCTACCATCCTCCTGCAGGATATCCGCCACCAGCATATCCACCACCCGGTGGATACCCTCCATCAGGTTATCCTGGTCCATCCCATTCAGGTATAAACCTTTGTTATCTCTAAAATTGTTGCCATTTATTATTCTTTCCTGCTATGCTGATAAAAAAATAACCTGCTGGATTTATCTCCATTTTCTTCTTCCTCTCTATCAACTTGTTGCACAAGAATCATCTCCTGTGGAGTTGACAATATATAATTTTGTTAATTTTCATAAAGTTAAATGATTTCAATGCTTGATTGTGGTAGTCTTTCTCAATTCAGATTATGGGATGACTGATCCAAGTTATATTTCTATCATTTTGATCTATATTTTGTCAACTATCAGATAGTAGAATTTTGTGTTACACAATACAAATTTATTAATGTCCCTCTTCCTGAAGATTTTCATATGCTGTTCCTAAAGTACTAAAGGCCATCCATCATTTTCTTTCCCCTTTAAGGAATCTATTTTATCCCTTTCAAGATTCTCCATGCCTTTTGATTTATCATGTCTTTGATAAGCATCTGCTATTACGGGGAGGGGTAGTTTAGGACATATGGAAAATAAGTATGTAACTGCCAGGTATAAAAAGGGAGCAAAGGGCATTATGTAAGGAGGGGAAATTAGGGTATCAACGGGGAGAGAGTGAGCCTCTCGAATGCTCAAAATCTATTGTAATTTATTTCAATTTCTATCTGTTTTTCATTCAATATATACACAAAAGTACATTACACATCAGGTACTATCAGTCTTCTCTGATTTATTTGTTAATATTGAATAGTTCTTGGTGTAAACAATTCTTGCAGGTCATGGATCTGGTATGGGGGCAATTCTGGCTGGGGGTGCTGCAGCCGCCGCTGCTGCTTATGGGGCGCACCATCTGGCGCATGGTGGATACCACCATCATGGTGGATTTTTTGGCCATCATGGAAAGTTCAAGCACGGGAAGTTTGGAAAGCGTTGGAAGCATCATGGCATGTTTGGGAAGCACGGGGGAAAGTTTATGAAGTTCAAGAAATGGAAATGACATTCTTCTTAAGTACTAGTAGCTACTACTGTTATTAGGTTTATTTAGTATTGGGTAGAACTTTTATTTCTTTATCATCGAATTATCGTGTGGATTTTCTGATTGAAGTTATGCATTGTTGCTGAACATCATCACTTGGCTACTTGGTCTGTTTAGTTATTGTATATTTGAGCAATGCAATTTCATGTTTATTTTAAGCTTCTCTGTCTCATTTGGCTTCTGAATTTCCTTTAATGAGCAATAAGAAAAAGTCTAACTAGAGTTTCTATTTGTTGCGAAAAGTGGATATAATACCGGATTAATTCAATTCCACTTTGTTGGAGAAAATAAGAGATTAAATTAAAATATGAAGTAATTGATAACAAGTATACAAGAAGAAAGTAATTTTGCAAAGAATGGAAATTTTATTAAAATATGGAGAAATAATACAAAGATTATGTGTTTATATTGTTTCTAACTTCTTTCTAAATTATAATGAAAAGTCAACTAGATATAGGGAACAAAAGGAGATGTCCAAACTCTCGTAGTAGAGTTGTAGTTGGAGTAGAATGCAAGAAATAGAGTTCGAAACGGAATATAGGAGAAAAAATAGAACAAGAGGCGAAACAGACAGGTGATGCAGTGGCGCCACCGATGCCATGCGAAAATCATCTTCGCTCGTCTTTCGGGGTACTTTACTCCAACATCTTGATTTTCTACATCCTAAGGTCTTCTTCAAGTCTAACACAAATTCCTACTTCTAATGGGCTTCTAAATAGAACTTCAATTAGAATTCGTTAAGTAAACTTGAATAGGATTTCAAAATAACATTTCAAATAAAATTCTTCTTAATGTATAGTTTATTTATAACTTTCAATTATCTTCAATAAAGAATTCGGATTACACCCAAATTCTAACAATCTCCATATTAACACGAATTCCGCTACATCGAACAAAACTTTAAAAAGTTCTCCACATGGAGACAAATTTCCTTACAAGTTATAAATTTAAACTTTTCAATGAAAAACACAAAGAACTTCTCCATTAAGAAATTTCAATTGGAAATATTATCTACCTTTGCTACCCCAACTAAGGGTAAAAGTGATCTAATGACCATTAAACATGGCCGAAACAAACCCTATAACATATATTACAATTGTATGCATTAAAAGAAGGATCTTGACTATAATCAACACTCTTAACCGCATTCAAACCATTAACAAAATCTGCAGAATTGTACCTGTGAAATCTTTATGGCAAAAAATAGGTCTATATATGGCAATTGAATTCGATGACATCGTCGATAATGGTGGCAAGACGGGTTATCCATATTTTCAAAATTCAACTGAGATGTATCCTTAAAAGAAGACCCAAAATTAGACTCCAATTGTACAGAAGTCAACTCTAAGTCCACCCGAGTTCTTATAATGTGTTGATTACTCAAAAATTATGTATCATCCTGAAAGATATATAAATGAGATTTTCTATATCCCATCAGCACAATACGAGCTTCTTTGATAACCTTCAGAACTCTACCTTCAACAATAGACTTGTACCATTTTGAATCAAGAGTACTTAAGGAGATAAGATTTTTCTTCAGATCTGGAATGTGTCTCACTGCATCAAGTGTTCGAACCGTCTCATTAAACATCTTTATCCTGACTCGATAATACCAGCTATCCGATAAGGTTTGTTATTACCGATCATAACAACACCTTTTGAAAGTTCTTCATACATTGAAAACAAATCCCGATTGCTTGACATATGAAAAGTCCAAGCAATATCAAAAGTTCAAACCTCATTAGATTTGCAGTTGTAGTCAGACATAAGTAGAAGCTCTCCATCTGTTACGATTTTCTGTAATATTTGTTCCTCATGGAGTTTTTGATTGTTGATTTGCAGTTGACTTTGATTTATTCTGCAACGTATAAAATCTTTACCAAGTGCCCTTTTTTCTTGCAATAATTACAAAATTTGATGTTAGATATTGGCTTTCCCCTCGAACGATCACCATGTATAATGAGACCATGTCCATGATCCTTAGATGCTACAAGATGTTTCATCTTCTCCTTTAAATATAGAGTATAACATATTTCTTCGATAGTGGGAGTATCACGACTATATAGTATCATGTATCTAAAATATAAGTATGAGGCGATCAATGAATACAATAAAATCAATCTCAAATCTTCTTCATCATACTTAACCTCCAAGGTCTCCAAACCAGCGACGATTTTTAAAAAATAGCTAGGTGATATCAAGAAATGCTCATTCTACCATATAATGAGAATATAGGCATTGTTTTAGATGCAATTTGCTAATAAAATTTTTCGTTATGCATAATTGCTCCAATTTTAACCATAATGCAGCTATTGACTTCTCTTTCAAAACTTCTCGAAAAATATTATTTGAAGATGAAGATATATTTGAAATAGGACATTTCGATTCCTCCATTGTTTTCTCCTCCATAGTCCAAGTTGTGACATCTTAATAAATCCCAACAACGCGTCGTCCAAATTCATCTGAGTGAGTATTGCTTGCATCTTTACCTATCACAAAGAGAATCTTGTATTGCTATCTAATAGCAAAATATCATACTTCATTGTTGCTATCACGAAAAAACCTCGATCTTTACAATAATTTCAACACCAAATGCTTTGATACTGTAACGCCCCAAATCCACTACATATATATATATATATATATATAAATATATTTAATTTTGGCCTCGAAGTGTTACCAAAATTTTCTTCTCTAATTTATACGGATTTAACACATTTGTACAA
>CAIGRP010060161.1:0-12974 GCA_903798385.1 Fraxinus cuspidata | reverse complement strand
ATGAAATGTTATTTGTAAATTTTTTGAAAGTTGAAAGGTATCAACAAACATAAATACGTTGCTTGCGAAACTTTTCGATAAATTTAGATCCGAGCTCAAAAAAACAAACGAAGCAAACACAACCAATCTCAAACTCGACCCAAAACTCTCAAAAACTTTGGTTGCCACACGTCTTCTCTTTTTACCCTACAAAGGAGAACACTATGGTGCCAATTTGCAAAATCACAAAGGGAGGAAGAAAATGGAAGAAAGCAATGTTTGAATCTCACACAAGAACCTTCAAACTCTTGCCTGTCTCACTCTGTTGAAGAAATAAGTGGAATTGTCTCATTGATTTGGCCATATTTCCATACTAGCCTTTGACCACTAAAAAAAAAGTTAAAATGTATAAATTGTAAATGAAATACCAAAACCCAAAAATACCCTTCATCCTTACCAACAGACGCTTGAGAGAAAAGGAAAAAGAAATTCAAAATTACTCACACATTCCACAGTCAAGATCTAGTCGAAGAAGCACCCTCACAATCAAACCCAACGCCGACCACTGCACATCGATTATTATCTTCAACAAGGTTAGTTTTTTTGTAGAACTATGAGATTGAGTTTTCATTTATTGTTATATATTTATTCTTCATTATTTAGGAAGATCGTTGGGTCTAGTAGAGATTTATGTATTTTTTCTTGAGATTTTGCACCTTAACTCGTCATCGCCATTTCCGGAGAGAAACAATCGCCCAGTCGCCGACTGCAAAAACTTTTTTTTTCTTTCATTCTTTTTTGATAAAATTTAATTTTTTAAATTCTAATTATATTCTTTGTTAATTTGATTTTCCAATTTCAATTAAATAATATTTATATTATTTATTTAATTTTCATAATTTCTTTTTGTTTATTTTTTTATTCTAATTTTTTGAAAATAATTTTAAAATTTCCTAATTGTTTTTTTTATTGAAAATTATTTTTTTCCGAATGTTTTAATCAATCGGCTCAAAGGCCCTTTTCATTTTCTTTTCAATTTAAAATTATTTTTAATTCTTTTTTTAATTATAAAATTTATTTTCTAATAATGCAATACTTATATTCTTTTTTAATTTATTTTTTTCAATTTTAAAATTCTTTTTAATTCTTAATTTTCAATATTTTATTATTTTCTTTAATTTTTTTATTATTTTTGTCTGTAATTCGGTTCGCTTAATATTTTGAAATTATGCTTTTTCCATTATCTAGTGTTGAAGGTCCTAATATTTGAATTTTTGCAAGATGTAGTATCATCTAGTTGTGGAGTTTAGACATATGATGGGAAAATGTATGTGGAACAGTAGCTTGACAGTTTTACTACTATGTTGGAGTTGTTGGATGATAAGCACGCAAATATCCTACGCCGATCCTTCTTGTGGCCCTTGTATCAGTCAGAGATGTACAATACTCTGGTCAGATTATTGATATGTTACTATGTCGCCTGCTAAGGCCGGTCGATGGCGATACCCTTCACTTCGACCTCAGGGGAAAGGTCGCTACTTTCTCCCTATTTGGGTTTGCCCTCATAACTGGGATGAGAATAGAAGGCAATGAGGCAGCTATAAACGATACCCAAAAAAGCTATAGGTTGTACGAGACGTAGTTTTAGGGACAGGAGATTGCGCTTATATCGCAGTTGATCGGGGCAATTAGGAGTGCAACCAGATGTTGGACAGATTGAAGTTAGGACTGGTCCACATCCTTGAGAGCGTGCTAAGGTATCATCACAAGAAGACTGTGATCGACCCCTTCTATTTGAAAGTTGTTGACAACGTCGATGCCTTCAACAACTAGCCATGAGGTCGGAGATGTTTTGAGGACACCGTTCAGGTCTTCACCAGATCACACTTGAAGCCTAAATTGTCCTTGGGGGCATACGATACTTATGGATTGCCCTAACTGTGCAGGTAAATGTTTAACATAGTCAACGTTAACAAATTTGTATATAATAATTGTATGTGTTGCAAATTTAGGCATATGAGACTGTCCACCTTTAGGGTACCCAGTTTGCTAAACAATGGGAGACACGATGCCCTGGAATGCATCATAGGCGAGCATCATGAGTAGACGAATGTCCATATGGCAAATAGTTAGTAGCCTTCATCGACGACCCTCAGGTGAGTTAAACTTTTACGATTCATATTGAAAGTTGTTTAAAAATTTCATCACATGATAATTAACTAGTTGAATTGTTAATGTCAGCTTGAAGTCCTAACTAAGTTGAGGTTTTGTGATGGAATTAGACGTTCCGCATACTCGACACAACCATATGTCCAATTTTATCCTAAACCGAGGTTGGGTATGTGAATTGAATATAATCACATGATAATTAACTAGTTGAACTGTTAATGTCAGCTTGAAGTCATAACTGAGTTGAGGTTTTGTGAGGAAATTAGAGGTTGGGTATGTGAATTGAATATAATTTATTGATTATCATATTGTATGAGTTAGCCAAATTTAACTAAGTTAATAATTTTTAATATTTTTATTTGTATAGGAGACCGGTACAATTGATCGACGATCACCTCCGTCAATGAGATCTTATTCTCCCACATCCTTCGTGGATCTTCTGCACATGATCAGAGTCAATTTTTTCATAATCTGTATGTCTACCATTTATTGATAAATACGTTTTTACACTCTTATTTTACTGCCAAAACATGGAAAATGGTTAATTAATATATTAGAATTTAACTTAATTCTATATAATTTACGTGTTGTAGGACAACGTGATGAATGTATTGGAAATAAGGATAAACAAGTGGAAAAATACCAAAATGAAGGAAAAACAAAGTTTAGGGACCAAGATGCAAATAACCAGAAGATGAACTGGAAGAGGAAATGAAGATACGAAGTTGTCGAGGTCAAATTGCGCTAAGGAATAAAGCATTGGATGAAGAATAAACAAGGAAAGAGGTCAAGAATCGAGCAACCCAAGTTGGAGGACTAAAACGCAGGTTTTAGAAGTTACACAACACTAAGCAGTCGCATAGTATTGTCTCCCATGTGACCATATACGCTGCTTTAGGGAACTAAAACGCCGATTTCCCATGAACTATGTGACCGCATGCAAATGAACTATGCAGTCACATAGTTATGTTCGGTGGTCGAATATTCAATTTCCAAATCTCGTTCAACTACTTATGGAAACAAGTCGAAATTTGAGTATTTGAACCCTAATACGTCCCAAAACATGGGGGATGCCTCCATACACATCTTTTCTCCCTTGGAGCTCAAGAATTTCTCATGAGGAACTAAAGATTTCGGTGAAGCTACGAAGGAACTCCGTTGGATTTGGTGATTTTATATCATTTAATTTGATCTTTCTTTGCTGAACAATCCTAGCTTTAGACATTCTTTTCATAAGTTTATTTTGAGATTGGCTTAACTTTTATTAAACTTTTCATAGATTCAGTCATACTTTGTCTATCGAAGAATTGAACTATTTGTTGAGTTTTAATTCATTTATTTTATTGGTGGATTGATCACTGATTTATGCTAGGTGCATATGGTTGTTTTTTGAATCTTATTCTAATAAAAAGAGTGTTATTGTGTTGTCGAAAATCTAGATTCTGGGATTACAATTGTATTAAATTGATTTTTATCGTTATATCTTCCGGTAAGAGAATTAGGTAAAAACATCTCTAATTGAGTAAAAAGATTGAATTATTGATGTGATTGATCCAATCCAATTGAGGGAATTCTGATGCTTCGCTATCTTGAAAATTGATTTTAATCCTATTAAAGTAATAAATTTTACTACACATTCAAAAGAACAATCATCCTTCGGATTTATTAAGCATTTCAACTATTTCCATGTGGAATCGATACACTAAAGCTGTGCTACAACTACCTCATTATTCTTTGGGCGTAATCAAATTTTGGCACCTTTTCCAGGGAGATGGTTCAAGAAACTAAGGGATTAACTGAAAAGGGATGACATCGTTCTTTTATTATTCTTTAGTTAATTCAATTATCTTCATTGTTATTTTTCTGTTCTCACGTAGTTTTGTTTTCGTGTTTTATAAACAAGAATCGAGGTGAGCAATGGGGATTCACCGAAGGACCTCTTACAATGTTTGAATCTCTTTCTAACCCTATTTTTGACATTGCATCAATTGCCACAAATACCACACTACAAAACACCATGATTGATAGTGAGCATGAAGATGCACCTTATAGAACTCTACAGGATTATCTTCATCCCACGCGCACATCCACACCAACATACATTATTTTTCCACCTAATATGCCACGTATGGACCTCAAACCAAGAATGATTCAACTTCTTTCCAATTTTCACAGACTTGAAAACAAAAACCCATATGTGCATATTAGAGAATTTGATGAGGTGGTTGCAACCTTCCACAATCAACATGGTACGACAGATCCAGTCAGGCTTAAATTTTTTCCATTTTCACTTAAAGAGAGAACAAAAAGCTGGTTTTTTCGTTGAGATCACGTTCGATTGGAACATGGGGTGAAATGACTTAATTTTTTTTAGTAAAAGTCCCTCATCATAAGACTAGTGCCCTAAAGAAGCAAATTTCTTCATTTGCTCAAAAAGATAGCGAGACCGTACACCAAGCATAGGAAAGATACAAGGACTTACAAGCCCTTTGTCCCCACCATGGTTATGAGAGTTGGCATATTGTTAGTTATTTTTATGAAGGACTAACACATAGGGAGCATCAGTTTGTTGAGATGATGTGTAATAGTGTGTTCTTGCAAAAAGACCCAGATGAGGCCGTAGAGTACTTAGATGACCTAGCGGTTTTGATAGCACTAATAGGTCGCAACCCATAGTAAACTCTTCTAGTATAGGTATTTATCATCTTAGGGAGGAGGATAGTCTTAGAGCTAAGGTAGAGACCTTTACTAGAGAACTTAAAACCCTACGTGCTAAAAACTCAAAGCCTAAACATAATGTTGCCATGTTGAGTCCTCTGGACCTTGTTGTGTGTGTGGTGGAGTTGATCATCCAGCATAAGAATGTTCCACTCTAGCTGATATGAAGGAGGTTTATGAGGAACACTGCAATGCATTAAGTATGTATAAAATGTCCTATGCTCATTTTTTCTGATACCCACAATCAAGGGTGGCGGAATCACCCCAATTCAGCTAGAAATCTGAAAACCAACAACCTGCCCAGCCATCTAGAGCTTTCACTCAAGTGGTTGAGGAAAACAAAGAGATAAAAAAGCATATGTCTAAGTTGACTAATGCTTTAGCTGTGTAGAACGTGGAAAGTTTCCATCTCAGGCTCAACCAAATCCTAAGGAACAACATATGGCTCAAACCTCAGGTTCAAAAAAAATGAGCTTAAAGAAGTGAATGCTATCACTGCTCAAAGTAGAAAGGTTATAGAACCAATCACCAAGTCTAGGGAGTCTAGGGAAAATGTAAAGACTCTAGTAATTCTAAAGAGAATAGTCCTAGTGAAGAGGTAGTGGAAAATCTAGCTAGAGTGCCATTTCCTCAAGCTCTCAAGCCTACCGTGAAAGCTACTGGCCAATACAATGAGATCCTGGAGCACCTTAAGCAAGTAAGAATTAACCTACCTCTCTTGCATGTGATTGCCCAGGTTCCTATCTATTCTAAAGTCCTCAAAGACTTGTATACTGTGAAGAAGAAGCATTATGTCAATAAAACTGCTTTCTTGATTGAACAAGTGAGTGCGGTGATTGAGCAAAGGGTCCCACCAAAATATAAAGACCTTAGTTGTCCTACTGTTTCTTGTATCATTGGAAGCTGTGAGCTTACACAAGCCCTTCTCAATTTAGGAGCTAGTATTAACCTCATGCCTTATTCTATTTATTTGTTGTTAGGCTTAGGTGAGATAAAACCTACATTTGTAGTTTACAACTAGTTTATCGGTCCACCATAAGGCCTAGAGGATTATTTGAGTACGTTTTGGTACAAATTGACAAATTTTATTATCCTGTTGATTTTATAGTTCTAAACTTGAAGGTTGATGTGAATATTGATTCTAAAATACCTATTATTCTTGGTAGACCCTTCCTTGCCACGACTAACGCTTTTATAAATTGCATGAATGGTTTAATGAAGTTGTCTTTTGGGAACACGACTTTAGAAGTTAATATTTTACACATCACCAAGCAGCCTAAGGAGGATAATGAATGCTATCAAACATATATGATTGATGCACTCACTCAGAAGGAAGCGTATGAAACTACTGATTTTGACCACTTGAACTCTTTTCTCTTAAATTCTAAAAATCCAGCAAGTTGTGATAATGAGGAATATGCTAACATTTGTGCTGTTTTTTGCAGAATCTCATAATTCTGGGATATTACCATGGTAGTCCAAATTCGAAAAATTACCAGAAATGAGTGGAGGGTAGCAATCGTCAAACATTGAGAGTCCCAAACCAAAGTTGAAACTATTGCCCTCAGGACTGAAACACATGTTTCTTGGACTGGGTGATACTTTTCCTATAATTATATCTTTAGAATTGAATGCTTTGCAATGTGAGTAGCTTTTAAATATTATGAATGAGCATAAATATGCATTAGGATGGACCATAGCTAACATTAAGGGTATTAGTCTTTTAATTTGTTCACTTAGGATTAACCTAGAAGAGGGAGCAAGTCCTAAAAGAGACACACGGTGTAGGTTAAAACCCACAATTAAAGAAGTTGTAAAAAATAAGGTGTTAAAACTGTTAATTGTGGGTATCATTTACCCAATTGCGGATAGTAAATGGGTTAGTCCAATACAAGTGGTCCCTAAAAAGTCAGGTTTCACATTGGTAAAGAATGAGTTTGGTGAATTAGTTCCCACCAAGACAGTGACTAGATGGCGTATATGTATTGATTATAGGAAGTTAAATACTGCCACGTGCAAGGACCATTTTCCTCTTCCCTTTTTGGACCAAATTCTGAAGCGTGTGGCTGGCTATCCTTTTTACTGTTTCTTGGATGGTTATTCTAGTTATTATCAAATTGAAATGGCTTTAGAAGATTAGGAAAAAAAAAACCACATCTACTTGTCCTTTTCGTACCTATGCATTTCGTATGATGCCTTTTGGATTATGTAACGTACCTAATACTTTTCAAATATGCATGATGAGCATATTTAGTGACATAGTAGAAAATTGCATGGAAGTTTTCATGGATGACTTAACTATTTTTGGAACCTCTTTTGATGCATGATTGTTGAATTTGAAGATAGTTTTAACCCGGTGTGAGGAAAAGGGGTTAGTTTTGAATTGGGAGAAGTGTCATTTTATGGTACCTTCATGCATTGTCTTAGGACATGTAATTTCGTCTAAAGAGGTAGAGGTTGATAAATCCAAGATTAAATTAATCTCCAAATTGCCTACACCTAAGACAACAAAAGATATTAGATCATTTCTTGGCCATGGGGGTTATTTTAGGAGGTTTATACGGAATTTTTCATCCATATCCAGACCATTATGTAACCTCTTAGCCAAATATGCCACTTTTGAATGGACCTTAGCTTGCCCAGAGGCGTTTGAAATGCTGATTCACAAGCTAACTTCAGCACCCATAATGCAGCCACCTGATTGGATACTGCCATTTGAGATTATGTGTGATGCAATTGATTATGTTGTAGGTGCTGTCCTTGTGCAACGAAAGGAAGGTAAGCCTTTTGTAATCTACTATGCTAGTAGAACTCTTAACAATGCTCAAATGAATTATTCCACTACTGAAAAAGAGTTACTGGTCGTAGTTTTTTCTCTTCACAAATTTTGTTCTTATTGGATTGGCTTTCCCATTACACTTTTCACATAACATGCGGCTCTTAAGTATCTTATTGAAAAGAAGGATGCTAAGGGGCATTTAATAGGGTGGATTTTACTGTTACAGGAATTTGACATCACCATCAAAAATAAAAAAAGGAGTGGAGAATGTGGTAGCTGACCATTTGTCAAGGCTAACTTTTGAGGACAATGTGAATCCATTACCAATAAGAGATGATTTTCTAGATGAGCATTTATTTTCTGTTTCCTCTCTACCATGGTTTGCTCACATTGTAAATTACTTGGTTGTAGGTCAAATTCCAGTAGAATGAAGTACACAAGATAAGAGAAAGTTCATGATTGAGGTACGTAAGCTTTATTGGGATGACTCATGTCTATTTAAATACTGTCCAGATCAGAATTTGAAATGTTGTGTCCTTGATAAGGAGATACCTAGCGTACTCAATTTCTGTCATGCCCAAGCATGTGGAGGCCATTTTTCCATGAAAAACACCGCTACAAAAATTTCGCAATGGGTTTTTATTGGCCCATTTTATTTAAAGATACTAAAATATATTGTAAATCTTTTGAGAGGAACCAAAAGCTTGGTGATTTGTCCTGGCATAACATGATGCCCTTGAACCCCATTTTAGTGATAGAAATATTTGATTGTTGGAGAATTGACTTTATGGGACCCTTTTCACCTTCTTTTGGTTACTTATACATCAATGTGGCTGTAGATTATGTGTCTAAATGGGTAGAGGCTGCAGCTTGTAGGGTTAATGATAATAAAACAGTTGTTAAATTTCTTAAAGAAAATGTCTTATCTAGGTTTGGCAACAAAAAGCCCATAACCATTTTTAAAAAAAACACAACCCACACAACACGCACTCGGTTCCTCTCCTTCATGCCCTCATCCACGCACATGAACACATACACTCACCAATTTCACTCCTAGGCTTCGAATCCACACGACATATGTTTCATCCTCAACATCACATCTTACATCAATAGATTTAATTCATTCCAACCTTTCCGTGTCCATGCAAACTACTTCAATTGAAGGTAATAAGTAATTTTCTCACATTTATTGATGATTATAGTAGAAAGAAGTAGATCTTTTCTTCTTTTTTTTGGACACAAAAATTAGAAATATTTGGTATTTTCAAAAGTTTCAAAGCTTTGGCTCAAAGGCAAAATAATCATTAGCTGAAGTCTAAAGATACTGAGAACTGATCGTAGCGGTGAAATACATGGATGGTGAATTGAATAATTTAAGGATTACAGAATTTAACATCAATTGACTACCAGACATACTCCACAATAGAATTGGGTTGCAAAGAGAAAAAAAAGTAGAACTATAATGCAGTTGACAAGAAGCATGATGAAGGCAAAAAGGTTACCCAATACATTTTGGGCTGAAGCAGTAGCTTGTGCATTATATATAGGTTGTGTTTGACACCCATTTTTTGGAGAATAGAATTTTTGGAATAGTGATTGATGGGAGAATGTGTGGTGGAAAAGTTATGAAAAAGTTTTAGATTTGTGTGTAATATTATTTTATTGGTAGAATGTGTGGTTGAAATGAAGAAAGAGAAAAAAATGAGAATGAGATGAGAATGGGTGCCAAACAGGGGGATATTGAATAGATCATCTTCCAAAAGTATCCAAGGTGGAACACTTTAAGGTATTTGGAGCAATCAAAAGCCAAGTGTTGAACACTTGGGAGTACTCGGATGCGTTTCTTATGCTCAATTGTTTTATGCAACAATGAAGAAGTTAGATGAGAAATCTAAAAAATGTATCTTTGTCGGCTATACAGCCTAAAAACTATATAATCCCATCACAAAGAAGCTAACTTTGTGTAGGGATGTGAAGTTTGATGAAGAAAAGTTTTGGGATTTAGGTATTAATGGAAAAGAAGACACTTGCGTCCAAATTGATATTGAAGAAGAAATTGAGCAACAAGCGCAATCCACTTCAGTCTCCACCATAATATCCATCTCAGTCTCTAGTTTTATCATCATCAAATTGTAGTGCTCCTACTAGAAAGACAAGAAGCATAAAGGAGGTTTACAGAGCAACTCGAAACATTCTTGTTGATGGAGATATTACAATTTTTTCTTTATTTACAGCTTCAGATCCAATTAGCTTTGACGAAGCTCATAAAGAGAAAAGTGCAATATACAATAAACCATGAAATTGATACAATTTTTAAAAAATAAAACTTGGGTTCTTGTATAACTTCCAAATGACAAGAAGACAATAGATGCGGAGTGGGTTTACAAAACAAAGGTAAATCACAACGAGAAATCGACAAGTAAATTGGAAGATATTTCAGATGGATATAAAATCAACATTTTTAAATGACTATCTTAAAGAAGAAGTGTATGTAAACCAGCCACCTAGGAATGTGAAAGGTGGCGAAGAAGAAAAGGTGTTGGTTGAGAAAGACTCTTTATGGTTTGAAGTAAGCTCATAGAGCATGGTACCGTAGAATTGACCACTATTTTATGAAGTAAGGATTCAAGAAGTGTCCATCTGAGCATACTCTATACCAATGAAGGCAAAAAAAGGTGATATTTTGATTGTTTTCTTTATGTTGGTAATTTAATTTTTATCGACAATTGTTCAATTATGTGTGAAGAACTCAAAGAAACTATGAGCTTGAGTTTGAGATGATAGATATGGGTTAATCAAAGTGAAGACTAAATTTTGTTTTTCAAAAGAAGTATGCAAGAAATTTACTGAAAGGATTAAATTTAAAATGTTACTCCTCTAAACAATCCTATGAAAGTGGTCTTGAAGATTTTGTAAATCTGATAGTGAAAAAAGTGTTGACGATACCCTTTATAGAAGAGTTATTGGTAATCTCATGCACTTAATAGCCACAAGGTCGGATATTGTGTTTGTGGTGAGCATGCTAAGCAAGCTCATAGAAGCACCAACAAGAATTCATTAGGAAACCGGGAAAAGAGTTTTGAGGTATATAACTCGATCTATTAATGAAAATATTCATTACACAAATGTTGAAGATACAAAGGTGGTAGGCTATTACGATAGTGAATGGGGAGGAAGTGTTGATGATAGAAACATACTTTCAAATACGTATTTAACATCGGTTCAGGAGCTATTTCATGGGTATCAAAGTAACCTATGACAAGACTTTCTACGACTGAAGCTAGGGTCGTAAATAGATCTAATCTGGCCATATCCGATCAGATCTGATCCGATAATCAAACGGATATTTAATTGTTAAATCCATATGCAATTTGCTATGTTATCGGATATCCAATCCAATGCTTCGATCCGAAATTGAAGAAATTATGACTATAAAAATTTATATTAGTAAACTTCTACACTCTAAAATTAAAAGGCCCAAATAACATTTTACCTAATTATTGGCCACTTATTTATAGATTACAAATTATGTGATATTCTAATGAATATTTGATGTGGGAAGTGGGAAGTTGGGAACAATGAAAACAACTCCAAATGTTGGCCCTTTTGGTTGTTTAACTTATAAAATAAATTAATTATGTTTTTATTATATTTTAATTAATAAAAAATTAAAAACTTCCAAATATTTCAATAATAATATTATACTATGATCTAACATTATTTACTATGTGAAAATTATGTGAAAAGGATAATACAAGTTTTAAAATGAAAAAAAATATATGTATAATAAATTATGTGATAATATATAATATTATATTAATATAACAAATTAGATCAGGTTATCGGATCAGGTTGACTTGTATCCATATTTGCTTCACTTAGTTAACGGATTATCGAATTCGAATCTTGATCGGATTATCAGACTAAGAGCCTAAATCCATCTCTCATTAATTTCATCAGATTCAGATCAAAATCCAATTCATTGACACTGTAGCTGAAGTTGAGTACCTTTCCTTAGCATGTGCTTCTTGTGAAGCCCTTTTGCTCAAGTGTGTGCTAAAAGAACTACACTTATATCAAAAAGGTATCTTTTTATTTTGTAACAATAATTCAGCTATTTCTCTTTCCAAAGATCAAGTATTTCGTGGCAAGGCACAAGATCAAGTGGCTGACATCTTCACAAAGGTGTTGAGCATCAATAGATTCAAGCATTTGAAGAAGGAATTAGGCATGACTATGATCTAGCTTAAAGGAGGCTATTCAGATTTATAAGCTAGATGCTTGTATGTGATGGTTCATGAACATTCTAACTCATGAACTTAGTATTATGATTCATTCTTCGTGCGAAACCCGCAAGCATACGAGATCGTTGACAAGTAATAGTGACGAGTAACATTCGTCCCAAATTTGGTGTTGTATGTATATAGAATTAGTGAATTGGACAACGAATCCACCTTTTATTATCTATTTCAATTCTCAATTACGTAGTTAATTTAATTCATGCATTTTTGACAATCGATAAATCTATTGAATTTAATTCTCTTTTCCAAGAAAATTTAAATTTATTCTAGTTGCGAACCAAATTTATTTATAGCCAATTTCACGATTATCTTAAAGATTGCACACGTAATAAACATTACTCTTAATATCTATTGCACGTATGTTAATTAAGTAGTGTTCTAGACCTATTATGAACATCCCAACACTACAACAAGCAACTATATATTTAATTAGCGATTAGGCAATCAAATAAAGAAATTAAATATGCAAGATTAATCACGAAACGCAAGAATTTAACTATCCACTTGTCTTGAATTAAAAATAAATAATTAAAAAATTTCATCCTCATTGAATACAAGAAAAAATTAGCCTAGCATGTTGATTTGTGAATTACACAAAAATAGATTTGGAATAACATCACCCGGAATTGAAAACAATGAGTGAAAACCCAATTTCTTCTTCGTTAATCTTTTGAATTGTCGATCTTTTTGTGTAATTGCCCTTGAATTTCTTGCTAGATTCGTTATTTGTGGTGAACTATGGTGTATTATCTTGTAGCTCTATTTTGGCCGCCCATTGTAGGTTAAATAGTTGGTTGAATTTGATTTCAGAAAGAGTTTGGATGAAAAGAAAATGTTAGGCCGTTTAGGCCCAGAAATGGCCCCCCGCGCACGCACCTTTGCCCACTTTTGCTCTCGGTAAATGCAAAACATGGTGCCATGCGCAAATAGAAAGGCATGCGCGCGTGCGCCATTATGACATCTTTCCTTTTGTTGCATTTTGGTCCCTTTTTTATATCTTCTTGATCCTCCATCTTCCAATTCCATCT
>CAIGRP010060159.1:0-11314 GCA_903798385.1 Fraxinus cuspidata | reverse complement strand
TTGTATTTTCTATGTGCAATGTTCGCGTTGTATTAAGAACTTTGGAATGATCTCACTATAGAATAAAGAATGACCAGTCAGAAATAGGCATGTTTGAGATCACATTTCATGTAATTTCCATGCTACTCATCCATATTTGATCTATGTCACTAAGTGTATTAGTATGGTAATCATCCTGGTTTAATCACAACTGTATTTTGATAAAAGTCGTGGTTGTTCCATTATTAATTTATAAAATGGACCAGATTGTTTAAAGAGAAGTTTAAGGATAAATAACATACAGATGCGTGCCTGAGAAATTTGTAATATAATTGTTTTATGAATAATATGTAGTCAAGTGAGAGATTGTTAGAAAAATCAATGGTTTTCCTAAATATTTAGAAGGTTAAGAAAACCAACAGTTTTTCTATGTAATTGCCTAAATATTTAGGAGGTTAGGAAAACCAATGGTTTTTCTATTTAATGGCAACATATTTAAGTAAATTATATTAGCTATTTAATAAATATGGGCTGATTGAGTATATACTAATATTGTTATGATTATGAAAACTCTAATTTAGCAATATAAAAAGACTTTTTTGGTTATGATCCCCGATATACTAGATTATAGATAATTTTCCTTCTCCTCATTTAGAAGAGAGACGACGGTCACATTGAGGAAATAAGGCGATTTGGTTTAAACAATCGTTCATAATGGATCCAGGTACATAACTCAAATCCGTGAATCCTAATATTCTGGCATATATAGATCCTAGGCTTTTGGTTATTTTAATCTCGGATATTTGCATCTAGTTTTGGTTTTGGTTTTAAATGTGATTTATATTTATAACAGTACCTAGTTTCTGTCTGATTTAAGAAGTAAACTTACATGTTTATGTAAGTTTAATTTAGTTTTAGACCCTTTCTATAAGGATAAAAATCATATAATGAACGATTTGTGATTATTAATGATTAATTATATATTATCATGGTCTTCCACGAAAAATACACGGAGAGCTTGTGCCACTCGAAACCATGGAAATATTGCTCCAGACGTTTTCTAGTATGTCATTAGTGGTCGATATAAATTTTATGTGGTTCTATAATAAGGTAATTCGAAGTGAAAAAGATAGTACAACTTACTTTATATTAGCTATTTAATAAATATAGGCTGATTGAGTATATACTAATATTGTTATGATTATGAAAACTCTAATTTAGCAATATAAAAAGACTTTTTTGGTTATGATCCCCGATATACAGAATTATACATAATTTTCCTTCTCCCCATTTAGAAGAGAGACGACGGTCACATTGAGGAAATAAGACGATTTGGTTGAGGAAGATCACAAACCATACCCCTTTGTTCGTGTTCATCAGTACGTGATCTATTGTCGTAGTAATTCCGCAACAGTAAACAATCGTTCATAATGGATCTAGGTACATAACTCAAATCCGTGAATCCTAATATTCTGGCAGATATAGATCCTAGGCTTTTGGTTATTTTAATCTAGGATATTTGCATCTAGTTTTGGTTTTGGTTTTAAATGTGATTTATATTTATAAGAGTACCTAGTTTCTGTCTGATTTAAGAAGTAAACTTACATGTTTATGTAAGTTTAATTTAGTTTTAGACCCTTTCTATAAGGATAAAAATCATATATTGAACGATTTGTGATTATTAATGATTAATTATATATTATCACGGTCTTCCACGAAAAATACCCGAAGAGCTTGTGCCACTCGAAACCATGGAAATATTGCTCCCGACGTTTTCTAGTATGTCATTAGTGGTCGATATAAATTTTATGTGGTTCTATAAGTGAAAAAGATAGTACAACTTACTTGACAGCTCTGAAAAAAGTTTGAGTAATAAATCTAGTCTCGATAGTTATAGCGATACATTGAAGCAAAAATTGGAAAAATCATTAGCTTAACATCTATGTTATTCTTGTTCTCTCTGTGAGTTGTTCAAAGAGTAAAAATTGGTAGGTATAGTAAATCTTAAGACATTGTTTATCCTATGATACTTGATGGTTGGAAGAGTGTGATTCTATATGGTTGTAACAATTTTTCATAGAGTTGAAATCTTTATCCATCCATAAATTTTCTCTATTTTCTGTCTTGTTATTTTTATCTAACAAGGATTATGTAGATAAATCAATTCCCAACATAACTGATAGTCAAGCAATAGGAATTTCTTTGGATTTTATGTGTAATTGGATATTTTTAAGATGAAAAAAATATAACTTAGTCTTGGTTCAGGAAGAATTTGTAAAGGGTTTAATTTATAATAGACATTAGTGGTGGACCAATAGATAATATTTATAAATCCATTAAAATGTGTGGTTGCATAATAAAGTTTGACATTTATAAATTTAGCCAAACAGATACTCAAGTGTGAAAGGATTACCAAAAGGTGCATAAGGAAAGTCAATGATGAATATAGCTTTAAAATATTATAATGCTATCCTTGAATTCAAACATTTTCAACGTTAACTTTTGTCGGTAGGTTTAAAGTGGTCAAATAAAATTTTTATTCGCATATTTTATACGATATTAGATTTTTCTACGTGATATTCCATAAAGACAGACCAATAACTCTTACCTACTTTTATCCATTTATTATATGCAAGGTTCATTTATTATAATCTATAATAAAAAATTTGCCAAACATGAAATATCGTACATCTGATAACATGAATTTTTAATATTAACTTTACAAAGGTTTTTTATAAATAAATTATATAAAAGAATAGATAAAATCCTGGATTCAAAAACCATCCCAGCATAAGTCTCATGCCATTCCATCAATTACAGTAATCTCCACTTGTGGTTAATTAATTATTGTTGACTTGTTGAGTCTTATAAAATCATTTGTGTAAACTTCAAAATTTATAACAATCACCACTTGTAATTAAAACAATATGGTTTGTGGTGAGATCTTAATCTTTAATCTATTTTTATACTATTTTCTGAGGTAAAATTATATGCTTTGAGATGCAAGTGGATTTTCAATAATGGGTAGGTTTGGATCTCGAAATTCACTCTCTATTTGTAATATATAATGCTTGAATTTTCAAAATTTATAAATTTCGGTGTTCCATTAACTGAATTATTCAAACATTATTTAATTTTTTTGGTCATTGGCAATATTATTTAAAATGTGGAAAAGTGATAATTGTGTTTAAAAGTATAATAAAGATCTAAAATAGAGGGTTTGTTGGAGTGAATAAAAAAAATGCATTTTTTAAAATAAAAACACTATTATGCTCTAACAAGAATATCTATTTTTGACTCTTTATTTTACTTTTTTGAATGCTTTTTTCAAAAATAATTTATTTACTTTTATTTAATATATATTTAATATGTCAATAGTAAATCCATTCAAATTAGATAAATTAAAAACTAGAGTATTAAAATATACATATTTTCAAATGCAATTACTATAAAGTAAGGATAGAGAGTGTATTGAGCTCTTCAACTAATCACAGAAAATCCATGTTTAACAATTTTATCAATTACAATATTTCCACTTGAGATTAAAACTTCTTGTGGTGGATCTTAATCATTAATTCATTTTAGACTATTTTGATTAAAGAGAGAAGACAAATTTAAGAATTGCCTCCTACAAGATGGGTTATTCACATATCCTTTATATGTCTTTAAGTAATGGAATTTCCTTGAACTGAATTTTGCGCTGAAAATTATTTCATGTATCGTGTTTTCAGCTTTAAATTTTTGACATTGGTCATGTTTTCCAAAATGGAAGTAGTTTACCATCGTAGGTTTGGCTTCAATATTGACATTACAGAGTCTTTTCATATTGTAAGTCTAAAACTCCATTTGTAATTAAAATGAATTTGTTGACTCTTCTAAAATTGTAAGTGTAAACGTCTTCAACATCAATAAACTCTACATAAAACAATATATACTAGTTTTGGGATCTCGATTTTAATTCATTTTATGCTACTTTGAATAAACGGTTTTCATTAGTCATACAAGAAGATAAATGTCACATGTTCACACAATATATTTGTCTGAAAGATTAGTTGAGAACATGTGCCATAGATCATGTAATTTGTCTTCACCTTGCATGGAGGAGTGTCGTGTGACTCAACCTTGACGTATAAGGAGAGCATTATAGTTTTGAAACAGAAATGATATCAGATTAATCCAATACCAAATTGTTGGAGAAAATAAGAGATTATAGCCGCAAGATGAAGTAATTGATCACAAGAACAAAATAATTTATAGAGAATGAAAATTTTATTATAATATGGAGAAAGAATACAAAAATTTGTATTTACAGTGTTTCTAACTTCGACTAAATCATAATGAAGAACTATCTATATATAGGAAACAAATAGGGAACGTCCAAAATTTAATAGAAGAATTACAGTTGAAATAAAATGCAAGAAACAGAGTCCAAAATGGAAGAAAAAGGGCAAAAAACAGCTTTATAGTGTCGCGGCGCCACTGTTACAATATTATGTTGTAGGCGCCTAGGTAGCCTGTCTCCATCTCAATACCTTCCAAAAGATGTTTTTCTTTATTCCAAAGTCTTTTTCAAGTCCAACACAAATTTCAACTCCCAATTAGACTTACAAAAGAATTTTAATTAGAATTTGCAAAGTAAACTTGAATATGATTCAACAATAGCATTCTAAATAGAATTTTTCTTAATGTACACTTTAATTAGAACTCTCAATTACTTTTAACAAAAAAATCGGGTCACACCTAAATTCTAACGGTTATTCCTAGAAGAGTTGAGAAATTTTACATTATTAAATCGATTTCTACTTTGTTGAGTTACTCTATTAGTAGATTGAATGAAGTCGTACCATATTTTTAATGTCGCGGCGCCACTGTTACAATATTATATTGTCGGCGCCTAGGTAGCCTGTCTCCATCTCAATACCTTCCAAAAGATGTTTTTCTTTATTCCAAAGTCTTTTTCAAGTTCAACACAAATTTCAACTCCCAATTAGACTTACAAAAGAATTTTAATTAGAATTTGCAAAGTAAACTTGAATATGATTCAACAATAGCATTCTAAATAGATTTTTCTTAATGTACACTTTAATTAGAACTCTCAATTACTTTTAACAAAAAAATAGGGTCACACTTAAATTCTAACGGTTATTCCTAGAAGAGTTGAGAAATTTTACATTATTAAATCGATTTCTACTTTGTTGAGTTACTCTATTAGTAGATTGAATGAAGTCGTACCATATTTTTAAATCCTATTTCCTTTCGGCAACATGGAGAATTTGATGGGGGTGTTAGGAATGTTGTTTTTTAGTTTCTTGATAGATTCTTTTATGTTGTTTATGGTTTTGAAGTTTATGCACTTTATAGAGTCGCTTTGTAATCTATTACTTGATATTTAAAAAAAATTAAGTTTCGCACTAGATACCACTTAACAGTTCACTCATTACCAACTTAACAGGTTTTAAGTTATCAAATGGTTGATACTTATCTGTTTTTAGTTTTGACCCTATGTGCAGAATTAATCAATCAAAAGCTATAAGTCACTTTTAATTATTTCTAGATGATTAAGTATACAAGTTCCATTATCCTTTGTTGATTGCCGCAGTAATAACGAAAGCAGTAAATAACACAATATTGATGACGGAGAAACCCAATTGGGTAAAAACTCTGGGACCAAGACATTACCTCCACTAAAGACAATACGAAGTGAGTTACAGTCATTAGCCAACTCCACTAGACTTTCCGATCTATTTCCTACTAATTCCAAGGTCTGCTCCAAGACCTACTCCAAGATTTTCTCCAAGATTTTCTGCAATTGTCTCTTCCAAGTGGAATTTCAAGAACCTACTCCAAGGCCTTGTGCTCTTCTTACGCTTGTAGCCCAACTCTCTCAACCTCCAGCAACCTCTAAAGTTCAACTCAGAAAGTACATTCATTCGAACAATATAAGTATGTGGTGTTTCGGATTCAAAGGGTTTGATATTTTTCCCAAATATGTGATTGTATAAAATCAAGAGCGAAATGATGAAATAAATGTATGAATAGGCTCTTGAATATATTATAAAAAGAGGCACAATGAACAACCTCACTTATTTTCATGCATAGACTTGGATATTTATAGAAGAGTGTAATTATGTTGAATGAACCGAAAAAAATACTTCAAAATAGCAAAATAGGATTTTTTTGAATCAACCTTTCACTTGAGCGAGGGCTCAGGGACATGCGAGCGATGCACTATCGCTCTGGCGAGGCTTGGCAACATGCATTTTGTTTTTGTCGCTCGAGCGCCAATTGGGCGGAAGCTAGCGAAAATGTGGCGCCATGTTTCTCTTCTTTTCATGCTAAACCCTAGACCTCATAATCCAATTTTGTCGCTCGAGTGCCACTGGGCGAGAAACTAGCGAAAATGTGGCGCCGTGTTTCTCCTCTTTTCATGCTCGAATCCTAGACCTCAAACCCAATTTATACAAATTGCACCCTAGGTCCTTGACTTTTACAATACGTTACAAATTAGTCATTTTGTCTAAAAAATTGCTAACACTAAAAACCTAACAAACTCTCCATTTTGCATTCTATGACAAAACTATAAAATACGTAATGGAAAACTAAATACAAAATCTAAACTACCCAAGTTTCATCAAATTGATGTCTCTTGCATTCCTTGTTAAATAGGTTTCCTGAAATTCACAACTCAATTACCTAGTATAAAAGCACGTGATATAGAAAATAATAAAATTATTAAACNCAAATTGATGTCTCTTGCATTCCTTGTTAAACAGGTTTCCTGAAATTTACAACTCAATTACCTAGTATAAAAGCACGTGACATAGAAAATAATAAAATTATTAAACACGTGATACCAATATTAGCAGAATGAGACATAACACTAATATTAATCCAATTACCAACAAAAACATTTGCATCACACAAACATCAACAACTCAAAAAACTAGGTAGATATGGTATGGAATTGCAATCAACAAATCTCCCCCTATCAATCTACTTCATCTTCAACAAATTTTAAATTATCCCATTCAAAATCTTTACTAATTCACTCTCCCCCTTTTTGTCATAAATGACGAATTGATCGATAATTAAAAATATTTAACATTAACATATAATAACTCAAAAATACAGCTGTTAGCATGCATAAGCATAAGCAATGTAAAATAAACATTCTCGCATACTTAGTTCAAGTTAACATGGAGTAAATTGTATAAGTGACCCATATGTATAAAGTGTCACTAGTCCTTTGAAAGTAGGACTCCAAACCTTAACTTTATGAAAAATGACATGCTAAACATTACTGTCAATAAGTTTATTAATCTACTTATGAAAGTCAAACCATTAAAAGAGCATTAGGATCTTTAAATTAAAGCTCATTTTTATTAATATTTTTTTCTCCCCTGACTTCTTGCATATATGTTTTTCATATTTTTTTAAAACTCATTATTATTTTTCACATATTAAGTGCAGTCTCTTCTCCATTAAACAACTAAAATGACTCATGTAGCGAGTTTTAGGTTGTTAACCCAAATCAATTGACCATAGACACCAAGTTATGTGAAACCATGCATGGTTAATTGCTCAAATCAAATAGGCTCCGAAAAAAGAACATAAGATATTAAGCTATTATTACCAGGGATAGATTTGAGTTTAGGTCTAATAAATAATGTCAATTCATATTTAAATTCACCTTACTAACATGTGATTGACATCACAAATCTTACATACACGGTTGAGTCCCACTTACAATATCATAGTGTGTGCAGTGCAGATGGTACATGAAAACACATATACTAAGTACTCCATAATAACCTAAGCCAGCAATGGAAACTATATTACACCTCATCGATTAAACCCATATTTGATCACAACAAACACATTCAAGTATATTATATATTATATTGTAAAAACAATTTCCTGTCCATTTTTTTAATTTTTCATTTTTTCATTTCTACCTAAAAAATAAATAAACAAATACGATGCATGCATAAATCAATGTCACATAATGAAAAAGCACGAGCATGCACCAAAAATACCTAATCAGTAAGGTATGCAAATGGTCTTACCTTTAAGAGCACCATGATCTATATCAAAAACTTTCGGTCTTCTGTATGATTAACTTGGTCCATTTACTTACCTAGTTAGTAAGGAAGTCAATCTGACCAACATAATCCTGATTCGTATTTCAATTTAAATTATGGTTTCTATTTTAGTTCAGGAAATGACGACATCTAAGCCTTATGTGTCCTAACTCACGACAATGAAAACATGTAGTGATAAAATTAGGACCAAATTTATGAGAGATATCTATTCCTAGGTTAGGGTCCTAAGCTGTTTAATAGGCCTCTGTCCTACATATCCCATATTCTTAAATTCAGGGTTAGGCACATGTTTAAGCTTGTCAGTACGCGGGACAAATGTGGTCTTGGACGTACTAGCAACATTATGATAATTTTTATTATATCATAGACCTCTCTTATTACCAAAAGACTTACATATTCTTAGAATGTTATCTAACTTTATAGAACCACTAAAAAAAGGCAAGAAGTTGAGACTTGGAATGCTCTAGGTCGTTCAGAAGATTTTTAACCTAGATTTCTAAGGTTTTCTTTTCAACTGTTAGCTCATTAGCTTTCCTAGAGGTCTTCTAAAGCTCACTAGTGAGATTCATAATCTAAGAATCTAAAGATTCATTCATGGATCTCAACTCACTCAGGGTAGTGGTAGATTCCTGAGTGTACGCTACGAGTTTCTCGTTTTCCGACTCAAGTTCCGTAACTCTCGTACTTAAAGCTTTATTTTTTGTTATAATCTTAATGCTCTCCTCATAGGTTCTATCATAAGCTTCATGAATATCTCCCTCACTATCAAAATCTTCTTTTGAATTCTCACTACTACTTATGCTCTCAGCCTTCTCACTCACCTTATCAGATCCATTCTTAATTCTTACAAAAAAAGACAATATATTTTCCACTTTCCTCACGAGTTAATTTCTCACTCTGATTGTCCGAGTTAGACTTGTCATCAGTGAGAATAACATTCATAACATTATCTGGATTTCTCCTACTGCTATCACACTCACTCCTAACATGGCCAAAACTTCTAGAATTATGACACCTCACAGTTTTAGATCTCTTCCTAGATCCACTAAGACCACTTCTATGATTCTCTTAAGGTTTTTGTTTATTCCTAAACATTTTTTGAAATTTTTTAACAAGGTAAGCTAACTCCTCTTCATTAGGAGAATCTATATGGGTAGAGTCAGAATCTTCATTTCTAATGATGTTCAAGGCAATTGACTTCTCAATCTTAGGTTTACCTAATGTAAGTTCATAAGTCTGGAAAGATCCAACCAACCCTTCAAGTTTAATGGAATCTAAGTCCTTACTCTCCTCTATTACCGTGACTTTAGGTCTAAACCTTTATGGTAGGGATCTAAAAAATTTTCTGACTATCTTAGGCTCCGGGATTTTCTCACCTAGGTTGACTATATCATTTAATCTCACGTAAGAATCATCAAAAGTTTCATCTTCTTTCATTCTAATCTCTTCAAACTTAGACTTAGAGTTCTTAACCGCCCAAGTTCCCTCATGTGTGGTCTGCAGAATATCCCAAACCTCTTTAGCTACCTCACATATAGACACTCGCCTAAACTCTTCTTGTGATACTGTCATAAATAGGGCATGTAAGGCTTTACTCTGTCAGTTACATTCATCTAAGCTCGCTCTAGTCCAATTACCAACAGAGATGGGGATTACTTCATTATTAATAGTAGAACTAGGTGCAACCTAAGCATTCACAACACTAAGCCAGATACACTCATCCATGGATTTTTAAAAAATCTCTACTCCTAACCTTCCAGTAGGCATAATTACTGTCATCAAAATGTAGCGGGGCGGATAATGAATTACTCATCTAGATAATATGGGTCAAGGAACGAATATGGGCTCAGATACCAATTGAAAAAATCGTGTTTCGTACTGGATACCACTTTAAAGTTCACAGATTACAAACTTAACGAATTTTAAGTTATCGAATGGTTGTTACTTATTCGTTTTTAATTTTGACACTACGTGAGGAATTAATCAATCAAAAGCAACAAGTCACTTTTAATTATTTTTAGATGATTAAGCATACAAGTCCAATTATCCCGGGCCATATTGCCATGAGATAGAGGTGGCGATGGTGGGGGTGGGGAGGAACACAGTGGGATAGGGAGGGATAAAAAAATAACTGATACGTGAGATTATATTTTAGGCATTGTTCTGCAAAAGAAATGAGAGCATCAATGTTCAATTTGGCATATTCTCTTGGCCCAATGTTTAACTAAAATGTTTAAGCCGAATTCAAAAACTATATTGTATACAGGGGCAAATTCAGCACAAAAGTTCAGTCCGAGCGGAAGTTGACCATTGATCGTCACTGATCGTAATCCAAATTGTAAATGTGATTGTACGTTACCTACCAGTCTAATAATGTATATCGAATAACAATTGAAAGTTTAAAAATGGATCCAATTATTTACTTTCTTTGTTCGATTTTTTAATAATTTTAGTCTAACAGAAAAAGAAATGACCCTTAAAAGGTCAGAGTTTTAGTTAAAAAGTTTTAAAAACAATGGGAAAATATATTAATTATTTGATAAAAGAACATATAGCATTTTGTTACATAAAATGTCAAAAATGCCAGAGTGGCAATGGAGTTCACAAGTTCGTATCATCTAATTTCACCAATTTTTATAATAACTATATGTCTAAGACTAAATCCATGTCAAAGAGTCAAATATTTCTATTGCTGTATTGGATCCACATTATTTCTATGGATCTTTAGGATTGAATGATTTATTTTTATTTTTCGATATATCTCCTAGGTTCTCATAGGCTCATAGCCCAAACACAATGACACAATTTTCAGTGTGCACACTATCGCTAAGCTAATAACCCTAGTATGAGCCTTCCACTGAGGGCTCTATATGCGAAAAGCGAGAGAAAGCCCATCCCCATCTTTCCTTTTCTTGGACCCCTCAAGTGGGTGGTGGACTAGGCTACTAGTATAGGAGACTAAGCTATGGCTTGAGGTGTCTGTGCCTGGGGACTTGGCCAGGCGGGAAGCTGAGGCCTGGCCAGGGAATCTAAACTAGGGACTCAAGCAGGGGCCCACTGGTGTTGCAGTGGTGCAGGTCAATGGTTGGGTTGGATTGGGTTGCAAGGGGTGATTGTGATAGTGGCTATGGGTGGAAGGAGAACAAACATTACCCTCTTTCCCAAAGGGCCTTCTCCAGTAGTACGATCAGACTTGAGAGAACAACACTCCAATTTGAAAATGAAGGAATAAT
>CAIGRP010060144.1:0-15087 GCA_903798385.1 Fraxinus cuspidata | reverse complement strand
AATACGTCAACAAACTCAACTAATCACTACTTGATTAATTTTATTAATTTTGGTATTATGTATTCGCGGAGAGCAATCTAAAGGTGATATTGGTCTTGCAATCAAGAATTGCTTCCCTTAAGGTATCTAAGATGTCCACAATCCAACTTTTGTATTTATAACAGTCAACGCTGGACATCAAAGGCTCTAGCCCAACTTCGAAGACAGTTCATATATCTTGGACAATTTTTTTGATTAGTCCATTTAACATTTTGAGCCTATTTTGAAGATTCAATTCAATCTACCCAAAATACTTGAGATGCAGCCCAATAAGTTGAAAGATCCATCCAGTAGATTCAATCAATATGCACTTCAAAATCCCAAAAATCCTCTCTGGTCTCTATTACTTTGCTTTTCAAGAAGTGATTTACTGAAGATTTAAGTCTGAAGAAGCAGTGCCTATTTTAGTTGTGACTCGTGAGAAGGCTCAAAGTTTTGAGAACTTTATTTTTCATATGTTTTAAGAATTTTTTTGTTGTAGTTTTAAATTACTTATGTTCTTCGAATTCGTGTTATCATTTTTGTTTTTATTATTTTTATTATGGAATATTAATCCTTATGGTCAGAATAAAAAAATTGACTTTTGGTTCTAAAAGAAGAGTGGTCAACAAGTTTTTTTTTTTTTTTAAAGGAGTTTTGTCAC
Organism: Fraxinus cuspidata; assembly: GCA_903798385.1. Classification (NCBI taxonomy): domain Eukaryota; kingdom Viridiplantae; phylum Streptophyta; class Magnoliopsida; order Lamiales; family Oleaceae; genus Fraxinus; species Fraxinus cuspidata. Next base: position 14,405 of record CAIGRP010060144.1, on the reverse strand, counting down.
TGGAGTAAACATTGTTTTGCACCAAAAAAAAATAGAAGTGAAGTAGTGGAAATGTGGAAATTCTCACTTAATTCTTACTTTCAATCTTGAAGTTATGGAGAGCAAACTCCATATTTTCCGAGTTTTGCATAGCAAACTCGATATTTGACCACAGTGTAGTATGTTGGATCAATTGTACATGCACACATGATGATATATGTTGGATCATTTGCAAATGCGTACATAGTCATGCATGTGGAAAATTTTAATTGTGAGATGGTTGAAATATTATTATTATTATTATTATTATTATTATTATTATTATTATTATTATTATTATTATTATTATTACAAAAATGAAGTGTACATCTAGCATTTGATGTGTTGTCAAAAAATAATTAGAGGGAAAATTGTTTACTTTTTTAAACTATTCAATAATGTGTTCCAACACGGCAAAGTGTAAAGGATAATGTACACATACTATGATTGTATTACAAAAATGTATTATTATTATTATTATTATTATTATTATTAAAGGCTAATCATTGAACAATGACCGTACTATACCTCCAAACACATGCGGCTTAAGCTCAAAAAATAAAGAAATGAAAGGAAGTGGAGTTAATTCAAAGTCAAGTATAATTTATTGATAAGTACTTCAATCGCACTAAGATAAAAGAGGGAGAAACAACGAAAATTTTGGTGATTGAGAAACAACACAATGTGAATATATCAACTGAGAATTAGGAAGTGATTGAACCTACCAATGTGAATAAATTGAATGAGAATGAGGAAGATGATGTTTTAACATAAAGATTTAAATCAAGAGGGTTGATTTTCATTGAATTTTGAGGATCTCGAAATTTGGAAAGCCATTGATAAAAAAAAAAAAACAAGGAATTATTTAGTTCAAATTGATACAAAAAGAGTTGATGGAATCTTGTTTCCAAATATAATATGAGTAGACATTTTAATTCATTACAATATGCACAGTCGAATTTAGGAAAGACAAGACCGAGCTCCTTAGCCCGTTAAATTTTTTTAGTGCAAAATTTTTTTTCTTGTAATTTTTTTTAATGTTTTAATTTATTTCTTTCTACATAGTAGTCCAACTTGTCATTCGATCATAGATCTGTCTCTAACAATATAAGTGGTTAGTACGAAATGAACTAACAATTGATACAAAGATGTCTAGAGTACTCAATTTCTTAAGACGTTGCCTTTTTCTTTTGTTGCATGATGTTTAAGGCGTCAAGAACTATGGATCGAATTGGTCAATTGGGTAATGATGGGTACATATATTAGCATAATTTGCATTGGTGTCTTAAAATTCATAAAGCAAATGAGGAGAATAAACATTGCATGACTTGTAGTGGAAAACAGACTTTAAAGAAAAAATACAATTGATGAATGCATAAAATTGGTGATCAATGAAGAAAGAGAACATTGGAGACATTTGTTAAGGAGGATAATTGTTATTGTGAAAAGACTCGTCAAAAACTTCTTAAAATTTCAAGAAGACGATCAGAAGCTTAATGCTAAGAACAATGGCCTCTTTTTGTAAATGATAATAATGGTTGTTGAATTCGATACAATCAGGGGCGAAACCAGCACTCGACGAGCCAAAGCAGCTACCCTTGTTGGCTTTGTTGGAAGAAAAACTAGTTTTCTACTAGCTTACAAAAAATGATAAAAACCATCGGATGCACATATACATGCAGAAGAAGTCGTCGCATGCAAATGAAAAAAAAAAAAAAAAAAACTATATGATGCAGAAGAAGCTATTGAAAAATATTGAGAAGTAATAGTGTCATTCTGACTTAGGAATGGCAAGATTATAGGTTATAACTTATGATCTTATTGGGACTTCTAATTCTATTTATATGTAAGGTTATAACAAGCGTTTGGCCCATTTTAGATTTATACTTGAAATTGTTATTAAAAATTAAATAAAAAGTATTAAAAACTTGAAATACTTTAGAATTTAACTCATTAATAAATATTAAAAAGTTGAAATACTTTCAAAATTAATATTTATTTAAAACGTATATAGAAAATTATTTTTTAAAATTATATTTATTTGATTATTTTAATTTTCAGTTCGACCCCAGTTTAACATCGATTCGATCATTTGACCTTTAACTCTCTTTCTTTTTTTGGGTCAATGCCCAATCCAACTTTCAAAACATCGCTTATTATTGATTGGTGAGTTAGTGATGAATGATGATGATTTTGAATTTGATTGATGATTTGTGAGAAATTTAGAGTCATTTGGAGATTTTTAAATGTGGTTTTTTACTTTGGATGATAATTCTATTAGTGCTTTTATTCATTCAATCGATGGTTGTTTATTTATATTGATGTATCATTGATTCATTCTATTTTGATAAAGTGTCGTTTGTTGCAAGTCGTTTGGATTATATTTTCATGTGTATATGATTTTTACATGCATTTATATATTGATTGAAGAAATTTTTTAATATTATTTAATTAGATATTAATTAGCAATCTTGCTATTGCGGCCATTAATGATCAATGGTCGCCTAACTCACTCGAATTCCTAGATCCATCCATAGATCCATTAATGCAAGTGCACAAGCATGCTCAAAGGATCGGTCTTAAAATTTAAAGTGGGGACGGCCTCATAAACTGGTTTGCCCCAGGTGATTGACTCTCCTCTTGTAAATGCCGAATTCCCCACTCTCCTCTTGTAAATGCCGAATTCCCCACTAATAAATTAATACATACGTTGGCAAGTAAGATGAGAAGTTCAATTATCAAGAAAGTTAAACATGCAAAATATTTCTCTGTCATACTTGTTGTATTCCATATGCGAGTCACGAGGAACAAATGTTTCTAATAATACTATGTGTGGATGATTTAACAATTGCATCAATAATAGATGAATATTGGTTTGAATTTTTTAAGGTAGATGATACATCATGACTAGAACTTTCAACCTAGTTTAAAACTTTTTAACCAATCTTGAGCTTGATATTGATATAACAACAGAGCTAACACGAGAGGGAGGAACAAATGTATAAAAAGAATGTTACTAGAAATGAATCCCAGTGCTTTTTGTACTCTATGTAGATGTGATCATCTTAATCGAGAATTATAATATGAAGAATTGTTTTCTTAAATATATGTCCTTCTTTAGAATGATAAGTTGATCTCTTTTTCTCCCAAGTGATGAAAAATTTTCAAAGATGACATTAAAATTTCGATCTAAAGTCATCGTCGCATACACATTGGGAAAATCATATTGAAAGTATAAAACCTATAAAAAAGCAAACTGCACAACTAAAACACATTTTACTTGACTTGGCAAATATTAGTGATTATCCTAAAACAAAGAGTAAAGCGGGGTCCTCAACAACATATCAATTTGAGAATTTTAAGTTCTTTCTTGACATGATAGTCTATTACATGTTGTTACATGTGGTCAATACTGAGAGCAAATTTCTTCAAGTCGAAAATATGGATATTAATCATGCTATCAACGTCATAGGACTTGTTTTGTTGCTCGAAGAATACATAGAAATTGTGTTTGTTATTCCATATATGAAACGGTACAAATGGCAAGTGAAATGAAAATTAAAGTTTTATTCGTGGAAAAATATATAATTCAAATAAATAAGCAGTTTGATTAAGGTGGCGGTGAGGAGGTAAAGTTATCACTTGAAAAATCTTTTGGAGTTGACTAATTCCTCTTTATAATTGATTGAGCACAATCATCACTTCAAACTTGATGTGAACAATTTAAACTATATGAAGAGACATTTGGATTTTGTTTAAACCAGAGATGTTACATGCGACCATTGACAATTTGTTGAACTCTTGTATGAATTTTGATAGTATCTAGAACAAAATGGACACTTGAAAATTATTGGACTTAAATTTTGTTTGGAGTTAACAATTTTGAGATGCTATTTACCAAGTGAAACAAAGAGAGTGCAATGAACAAAATCATAGAATTTGGATTTGTTACATAAACGTACTTCTTAGGTATATGAAATTCACATTAAAATAATTTTTTTATTATTTTCTTTTTATTTCTTAGATTAATGCAACACCCCGAGCCTGATCGACCCGTGACACTACTAAAACCTTGAACTAGCATAATCATACATATATTGTTCATAAAAGTGTGAAAAATAACTTGACCAAAAGCTCTAGAATTTCGGGGACCAATTGCAAATTGAAGAAAATTTACTTTTGTAAAACTGAGATTTTTTTTACATTTGGACACCTCTTTGAAAAAATTCAGTTTGGAACAAAAGAAGTCCAAAAAATAAAAATTAAACTGTAAGCATATTACACCTTGGAGAATTAAATGTTAAAATTCCGTATAAAAATTCAACCGATAGATGGGTCATACCTATTTGTTCTCGCTTCTGACAGCCCTAGGGAAAACATCAATAATTTTAAGTTTTAGACGCTTAAAACCTTTAATTCCAAATCTGAGAGATAAATAACACATATTTGAGTTTTAGACGCTTAAAATCTTTAATTCCAAATTTGAGAGATAAATAACCGATACGGCTACCTTCTCCAACTTGAATCACCTCAAAATTTCAAGTTGTTTTGGGTGAATTTTTAATCGTAGGTGGCAAAACTAAAAATTCGTAAACGCTGGCTTTGAAAACTCAAAACAACTAGATGAACCACAATAAAGTATCCTATCCACATTGAACAAATTTCCATCAAACAAATCAGTCTTTAAACTTTCAAAATCGCTATATTAAAATATCCAAAAATTTAAATTATTTGTTAGAAACATAATATGACTTAAATAATAATTTTGGGGTTCACGTCAAGGCACTATTGCTCTCTTCTCGTGCCGCCATCAATTGCTTTAATCTAAAATTGTTAGATAGAGAGGGTGGCTATGTCATAGAAATGCTCAATAGGCATACACACGTTATATCAAAACATATCATAATTTAAGCATATACTCGTGTATTTTAAACTTTAAGAGAATAAGCATATCAATAATCAAACAACATACAAACATTGAGTACACTACTGCGCCATGAATTTCACATATCTGGAGCAACTACGCCACCAATTCGTATATTAACCCCATAAGGAGTCACGTATAACATACAATTACAATTATATATGCTCAAACATAACATGAATTGAAATAAAATGAGGATATGAGTCTTACCTCTTTTGAAGCAAATCTTTGGGTTTAAGAACCGAATGTCTCCTTTACTTGAAATTTTAATTCCTGAAAATTTGATCTGTGCATATATTCCGTTGCTGTGTTATCAAAGGAAAAGGGGATGAAAAAAAATAAAAAAATAAAAAGTTTGTGATGATAGATTGAGGGACCGACATGTGCATAAGAAATCATAGTAGTATTGAACTTCGGAAATGGTTTATCCTAATACAATTAAATATACTAATTAACTAGAAAACTATTTCAAACTCTTCCAGTAAGTAATTTGATAGGATTAGGATAATCGAAAATGGACTCAAGTGATTTAGTTTAATCTTTAAAGATAACAAATGGGATTAGGCATCACACGTTAATCCCACTGGCCGAAAATTTAGTGACTAAAGGAATGAAATTCCTCTAAAATTCAATAATCATAGTTTTTTTTTCTTTTATTTGCTCTAACGTGATCAGTCTTATCCAAATTAACTTCTTCTAGAGCCTAATATATATTATTAATCATAAGATACCAAACGAGCCCAATATCGATAGAATAATTCTCACAATTTCAACAATTAAATATTTAATATTGCAATATCGAGTACTAGATAGAAACTAGAAATCTTAATCGGATCATGACTTATGTGAATACTAACTCTAATACAATTACGCGACAAAATATAACTTAAACTTTTACTATAATTTGTCACAAAATAATTTTCAAAGGCAAACAACGTAATTATCATAGACTTGACTAAGTGAGCGTACTTAATTATATGATCAACTTAAAGCACATAAATTAGGAAAAACTTGCTTCGACGCGAAATTTTCCTTACAAGAAGTACAACATAGTAAAACTTCAGAATTTTTCAAAATCGTTTAGGCACATAATTGGACACTTAAACACATGCCAAAAGCTATTCTCGGATATTTTGAACACAACACATGAAAAATGATATAAATTATCCTACCAATCTCTAATAACTTGATTCCAAAGCTTGTTGATAGAGGATTCATAGGACTTTCAAAACCCATTGGTCTCATCCAAAACTTTGTAGAATTCGATTTGTGGTGATAGTTTGAAAACTGAACCGAAAGTTGAAATTTCTACTTTACTTGTTTACATGTCCAAATCCTGACATCCAGTCACATTCGATGTCAAAACTTACCTAACATTTTATACTAACATAATTTAATAAACATCAACTAGTAGAGTTGTATAAAATCTAATTTCATGTTCAAATGAAGTACAAGTTTAAACACGAATATCTTAGTATTAACTTTAAATCATATGAAAGTAATTCCTACACACGTGAACCCTGGACTTTGGTTTGATTTCTCTCTCCTTGGTTTCTCCAAAAAATCCATGCAATCTCCATCCATCCACGATCCCTTCTCAATCTGAAAATTTTCGTGGAGTAGGAGTGAACATAAAGTCTCATCGAATTTCTTAAATGCAAACCCCTTTGAACAAATATGTATATTCACCTCTATAACACAAAACTTCATACCATAAATATTTTCGCAAGTACCGGTGAAATTCTTGATTTCGAAGAATCTCTATGAGTCATAGAAATAGGTTATGGTCATAAAACAAAATTTTAACATTTACGGTTCATAAATTGCAAACATAAATACACATAAAATATACATAAAAATTCATAAAAAAAAAAATCAACTTGCATTATATACGTACCCTGATTATTAATATAAAAATGAAAAATCATCTGCCTTCAATAATCAAACTTGTAGTAACAAAATCCTTATTTTTTTTCTTGTTACTAATAAGTTAAAATTAACACAATTTGAGAGGAAGGAAAAATGAAATTCGAATTTGAGGAGTGATGGGGCAAAAAAGTGGCATTTCCCTTCTTATAATCTCTATTTTTAGTGATAAACTAAATGTGAAGCCTTGTTTAATTGAACTTTAAAGTGAGAATTTGGAAATTTTTAACTCCAAAAATAATTCTTATAATTTTTTTATGGAAACATCTGCATGGTAACTTGAATCTGGATTGTAATATTTGAGAACCATTAAAATGATCATTGTGTTAAAATCTAGTTATTTGTTAATTTATTGAATTAAAATTTATTTAAGCTTAAATGACTTAGATCTTTGAACTAATCTATGTATTTAAATTTTTCTTTCTTTATGTGGGCGAAGTCTCTAAGGCTCGATTCTTAAATAGGTTAAAACGAACCAAAACAAGTTTCGGGACATTACATAGAACAATTAATGTGCTACAATATTTGACAATATGGGATGGTTATTCTCAAATGCTTATAATGCTTAAAACTTATTACCAATCATACCTATTATAGCTGAATCTCCGGATAAAGTTTCTTCAAGTTGAAGTTGATCAAACTTATGCGATTCACATGAAAGATTGAATCGACTAACTATATTATCAATTAAGAACGATATGATTGAACAACTAAATTATTCAAATTTGATTAATATTTTTATCTCTAAAACCACAAGGTGAGTAGTATTTAAGTGATCGTTTGAAACATTTCGATCTTATTATTTGATTATAGTATAAATATTTTGAATAGTTCATTTTGTTTGTCGTTTTATTATTGAGTTTTTAAGTTAACATTAGTGCAATAAAACTCTTATGGATACGCAAAAAAAAAAAAAAAAATGAAAAATTGAATGCATACTAGGAAAGTTATGAAGTTTGCTGAAGTCCCAAAAATCTCATGTTCAGCATTTGATAATGTTAATATGATTTTATGTCTGTGAAAGTTGCTTAGGTCCTTTCTGCGTAACCAGAGTATAAAATGTTGTCTTTCTCGAAGAGTATAAAGTGTAAGAATATGTCGGACATTTAAGTTGATCAAACGTACATGTTATTAGCATGATGTAGAACTTATTACACTCTAATTATATATGTATTTCATTGAACTCAGTGCTTATATAAACACAAAACAAGCACTAAACTTCTATTTCGAAGCAATTTTGCAATGTTTCATATAAAGTTGGGATAGGTTGTTTCAAAATTGAAAGATCAAGGACTGTCTGTCCAAAAAAAAAAAGTAAATTCAAGACGCACTTGCTATATTTAGAATTGAATAGGACCCAGTTCCAATTCCAATGAGAAATTATTAATATCATTTAAACCCACATCCACAGTTGGGCGATATCCGAAAATCGATCTCGAGTTGGAAAATGGGCGAAGCTCTATATGATCTTGAAAAAATTCTCCGATCCAGACAGGTATTTTCGGTTCTTTCGTTTAATCGAGCATTTATTTACACAAAATAAGCTTATATTTCCGCTTGAAGATTGCTGAAAATGTGAACTTTTCGATAATTAAAGCTGCATTTTTTCTGTTTAGCTGATAATTGCATCTTTCAATGGTTTTTGTTATTTTAGTTTTTATTTCCTTTATAATTGTTAATTTTTGAAAATAATATTATAAACAGGTAGGGAAAATTGACAAGTAAATTACGCAAAAGATTATTTTTTCCGTTTAGGCATAGCGGAAAAAAATATAAATTACATTGTTAATTGGAGCTACATTTACCATATAGACTGATAGTAAAGAATAATTCTACTTATACATAAGTAGTTATAGAAAGTTTTACGGGTAGCTGAGGTGTCAAAAGAGAGCGACGAAAGTTTTATTATTATTATTTTTTTTTGGTTAAAGAAATTTTGATCCAATTGTATCTCACCACATCATGTGTATGTACGCCAATCTGTAAGTTGTGATGTATACGTAGCACAATAGAATAATAAATGTTTTGAATGGTTTTTTAGTTGGTTTCTTATTAGTGCCTCCAATTTTCAAAAATTGTTGAAAATGAGTAGGAGAAATTGACAAGTCAAGAAGCAAATACACTCTTGGCATGCAAAGCTCAGGCTATGAGAGATTTCACCATTGGCTTCGGTGGCGGTTCTGTGTGTACTTGGCTAGGTACATTCTTGGCAATTTACATTGATATATATATATATATATATATATATATATATATGCATACAATGTTATTTTTTGCTATATATGCATGTTTACATAATTAAGGGCATTGGATGTATTATGAACTTCCATTTTGAAAAGCCGATAAATTATATTGAGGACTTTGGGTTCTTATGATTGGTTTGCAAATTAAAATAAGAGGATATATGACAAATGATTATTTTCTTGATCTAACTTATTTGAAAAATTAATTTTATATGTGAGTTTAGCTCGTGTGAGAAAGTGAGGGAAATTACTTAAGTGGAAATTCATGGTAAATTAGGGTTTAAAAGATGCTAAGTTTAGTTTCATTGTCATTTTTTTTTTATTTTACCATCCCCAAATGAGTCTCAAACCTAGTTTACTTACCTGATAAGTCTTCATTCTTACCACTTGAGCTAGGTCTTGATCTCGTTTCATTTTCATTTGGGTTGCATAGTTTAAATATTACTTTGTGGACCACTTTTCATTAGGGAGCTTAGATTCTACTAGCTAATTATTTAGTACTATATTTTCTGATCTTTGGTAGAATCTGTTAGGTGTAACGTGGAATTTAAAATCATCATGACGCTGATATGAGTTGAAATTACTTTGTGCATGTAAGGCCAAAGGGTATATATTTGCGTTGTCAAAATTTCCAAGCACCTATTTCACGAGCGTGACTTTTCTCCCATACATGAATGCATGACTTTGTGTATTGTTAATTTTCTAGTTAACGCTAATGGCCAAAAGGATTCCTGGTGCAGACTCCAATTGTATTTGGATTAAGTCTTAGTTTGTTGTTATAGCTTGTCCCATGATCCATGGTAACTAAGAATTGCATAACTAAATTATTTTATTCTTTTTTGCAGCAACCCAAAGGCTAGGTAATCTATTTCGCTTTAACCTTACACTGGGTAAGTGACATTGTTGCCATCGTTCGTCTTTTATATTGATCTGCATGAATATTTGTATATCAATGTTCTAATCTAACTCGTGGATCTTTAGTAAAGAAAAATTGAAGATACTATCTTATGTGCCTGGTCATTTTAATTCTCTTTCGTGACAACATGAATTGAATTATAACCATTATTTGGAAAAGATAAGAGAGTGTGCACTGTGCTACTTCCTTCAATGTTCTTTATCTTTAGGCATAGTCTTTAGAGCCCTAGAAATAAGCTACATAATGTGTTAAGAAATCGACAACCAGAAGCAAAGTTGTACTACCTTATATGTATAATCGCAGTTCTCATAGAAAGATGCTTGCTTACAAAGATTCAGAATCGTGTGTAGGGACTGGAGAGTATTAATTGGATGACATCTCACTATTAACTTCGATCACTAGTATGCTAAAGCAAGTTCACCTTCTTCTTTCTATGTATTTGTAGTATTATTGTAACTTAAATGGATTGCATTGCCTAAAATATTCATTCATGTAGAAAAACTTATATTTTAAGTATGACAATTATTGCCTAATCGTCAATCATTTGCTTTGGCTTTGTAATGAGTTTACTTCTTGATAGGGATGGTTTAAATCAATCTGGGGAACTCAAGAATATGATTATATGTTTTTCCCTTCATTTTACTAAGTTTGCTTTATTCCTGTTGTGTAACTATTCCATCTTTTATAATCAGTATTAAAACAAACTAGTATCTTAATTTCTAAAATTGTATGAACAATTATGCAGTGAATATGATCCAGGGCATGGATCTGATACTGTAGTAAGATGCTGTCTTTCACCAGCATCTATTATAAATTGTGGAACTCTATCCAAAACACATTTATAAATCGTGGAATCCCTTTCAAAACACTTGTTTGCATAATGATAAAGAAAATATGCTAGTGTGAGACAAGTCCAAATATGCATCTGTTAATGCATATACCTACATATTTAAATTTCTATATTAATTTGCTAAGGCCACTTTTTATTTCTACATAATGAAAGATTGATATATTAGTTGATTATCCATATGTAGGAGCTGCTGCTATTTGTGGATTATGGAAATTTGGTAGGTCACTTGATTCTTGCATTGAACATATTCTTTCCTTGGAGGGGAGTCGGATGCAAAGGGAGTTGGCAAATGTGTACGCACTTACTAGCCTAATCTGCATTAAACTCTTCATTTGAGACACTATCTGCTGTTATTAAAATAAATTAGTCTGTAAGAGCGTCAAAATTTAAAATATTGGCGAAACTAATAAGAAGGAATCTAAGCTTAGAGCTAACATAGCAATCAGTGTTGTATAATTGATTTCATATATTCTAGTGATCTTCGGGGACTCTTTCAATCCTGAGTAACGTACAATCAAGAAGTTCAACCAGAACGAGTGCAAACTGTATTGATTTTCTGCAATATCAACCAACTGGGTACTGATCTCATTTTCTTCTTGATTCAAATCTAGCAACTAGGATGACTGACATCAATTTAAAATGGAAGATTAACTAACATAACAATGCTGAATGACTAGGTCTTTGATCTTCTACTAGCTGCTCTACCATCTGGATCAATCATTACTTTGTGTATAAGTATTCAGCTCTGGGATCTGACTACGATTGTCTAAGTTGTGAGAACTGAAACATGAGCCAATCTTTTTCCTGAGTTATACCAGTTCACTAGAGTTCTTATGACCTCAATAAAACGAACTCAATGCCTAGACTCCACTCCAACCCACCCCACTAAAGGAAAAAGACCCAGAAATTGTAGAAAAGCGAACATTGCCTATGTTATTTATAAAAGGAAAAAGGTTCCTGATTGGTAGGGGCTATTTACTCTCTATTTACTCTCAAACTCGATGGAGATTTTCTCATTAATTTCCATTGAAAATGTTATGTTTATAAGTATGTTTGTCATTGAACTTTTTTCTTGTTTATTCTGATTGGTAATGCATTGACATGGTAGAATGTTGAAAAAGTATCACCGTGATCCTTGGGTGATGGAACGTCTCTCTAAACATTTCTACTCGGAGGAAGTTTATGATGACTCATCAGCAGAGCAGCCAAAAGTTAGGTGGCGTTTCCGGAATTATTTTGGAGATAATGTTGCGCATTCTCAAACTACATCCAATAGTGAGGAAACTGATACAGAGAAAAATAATCTCAAGAAGACTAGTAGGGAGGCCCCAAAAAATTACGTGAGTAGATATGCTGAAGCTCTTATTCTACTGAATGCGATGTACTCTTGGAAATGTATTTTAAGATGTGACAAAAAAATAATAATAGTTTTGGCATGCATCCATACGTCACTACAGAAGCTTCTTCTATGATCTCAAAAATTAGAAAATAGAAAAAAAATGAACATATGCATTTATTTGGCAAATGATATGCCTATCACCTTCCTTTTGCTTCGATAAATCATGTCTATGCTGACCCTTTTGTCATAAGGCAATGATGAAATGAAAGAAACTTTACAAAGTGACTGAGTTTCTCACTGGGTTTCTTTAATTCTAGATGAATGCTGCTGTTGATGCTATGGAAAATCCATTTGATTGCATTTTCGGGCTTCCTGCAAGTGTAGAGGAGATTTCTCACCCTGACACGTCCAGCACATTATCTAAAAGACAGAGAGGCATCCAGAAACGATCTCATCGCAGGCATAGGAAGCTTCATCAAGAGGTTTCAGATGTTTGATATTGTAAATTTGCTAACCATGTTTATATTGAATTTGACATCCAAACTACTGTTAAACAAGACTGCTTCTTGACCACTTCTGCAGTTCAGTTTATATGATGTTGAAATGCACTAGCTGAATTTTCAGGTGAATGAATTGAAGTTGTTATATGTTAGTGCATTGTATATCCAGAATTTTTGCTTGCATTCTTAACATTCAATTATGTAGGCTTGTATTTCTATTTGACACCCATGTGAAAACTAATGTAACTAGATACTTGTGAAACTTTCACAAGTGCATATGCTATGAAGTGGAAGTTTTGGTTCTTGTTGCCTACTGCCTTGTGATTTTCATAATTATTATCTGTAAAAGGAATTGCTCACAGAAATAGAATTTTCTTTTTCTTTTTTTTTTTTTTTAAAGAAATGGTTTAGGAATAATTTAATTATTTCGAAGTAATGCCTTTTGTAAATAGATTTGTTTTTGAATAGTTGTCCTTAATGGGAGAAACTGCTTCACACCATGAATTCAACATCTGTTGCCTCTCTAATTTTCATTCAGATTATGGTATTTCCATCATTAACATGCATCCAAATTAAAAGAGTTAAAAATGAGAGAGAGAGCATATTTATCATTCAGATTATGTTCTGTAATTATTGTTTTTAAATAAATTATTGCTTCTTTAATGTGTAGCATGTTAATTTGAGGTTTTTCAAGAAATCTCATAGAAATATTATTGAGTTGATACTATTTGATGGTTATGCTGCAAATGTTGTAACCGGCACTTCAATATAGCTTTGTTCCAAACCACTTTGAATGGTCTTAGTATCTGATGATAGCCAAATAATATTATAAACAAATTAAAATTATATAAATTTATAATCTTTAAAAAATTTTGGAAAAAGAGGCCTATCTACAAACATCATATCAGGAGACGTAATTCTTTTTTAAGCCAATCTTGAAAATATAGGCAACTGGACGATTACTACTTATGGTGTGTTTGGTTGACTTTATTTTATTTGAAAAAATGTTATTTTTCACTCAAGTTTTTACTTTTAGAGTGTTTGATTAACATTTTTTTCATGAAAAATATTTTCAAAAAGTTGATCACATGAGCATATTTTTCTCAAAAATAAAGAAAACATTTTCTTTAGAAAAGAGTAGATTTTTATTGTTCAAGCAATTCATTCACTCTTATCCATCATCCTATCTGTCATTTACCCACCAATAAAAGATTAACAAGTACAAAAATTAAATCAATCAAACACATTTAATTTTTTTCATGCAAGTTCCAGGTTTTGTAATCAAGCACACCCTTAATTCAGTCGCCAACGAATTCATTTAAGAGAAAATTACTGTAAGGAGGCCCTTTAATTAATTGAACAAATTTATATGGGTGTGAAAAAAAAAAAACATATAAAAATAAAAGACATAGAACCTACCAACTAAAAAACTAAAGCTTCTTCCTCCGTCACGGTCCATGAGAGGGAAAAAAATACCCCAACATAATTTTTTTTCTTTTATATAAATGTTGATGACAATCAGTAGCAATTCAACAGCAAATAACTGTATTCTTCCCCAAAGATGTATTATACCAACAAAAAGGGCCTGACTCTTGTATTTGCTGTGAATCACTGTAACTCCGTCGGATCATATAGTAAGTATAACATTTTTCTGATGCAAAGGATCACCATGAAGGTGCAACTGCAGAG
>CAIGRP010060130.1:0-15366 GCA_903798385.1 Fraxinus cuspidata | reverse complement strand
CTTTTCGATTTTCTAATTGAAACGAATTTTTTTATTTCTTTATTAGATGTCAGAGTATTATCGGTCGAGTGCTCTTCCCATTATTATTCAATATTTGAAAGTCAAAATTCACATATATTTACATCACTAAAATTAAATTAAATTAAATTCAAAAAGTAGAGAGAAATTTATTACTTCATTCCTAAGAATGGATCCTATACTCGACCAATAATGCACTGACATCTAATAAAGAAAGAAAAGAATCGTTTCAATTAGAAAATCGAAAAGAACAAATGTCACAAGACCTGGAAGGGACATTAATGAAATGGACATGGGACTATTAGTTTCATTTGACCGTGACGGTCTTAAAATTTTTATTAGTATATATATAAGAAAGGAATTTAGTAGAAAAATTATAAGAAATCGTTCATTTTTTTTTTTTCACTATAATCTCTTTATACACCAACATGAAGACTTTTTTATTTATTTCAAGAACCCCTTGAATTATGTTTGGTAAGCAATAATAAAGTATAATGAGCAGTATATATTAGATAACAATTAAATTCTTTTTATTGTTCAACTTTACTTCCACACATAATTATACTAAACTTATTTTGTAATGTATTTTTGTTTTCGACTAAATACAATTACACATAATTATAAAATTCTTCTTAATTATACTTAGGTACGTTCAGTTTACTATACTAATTTTATATTACACACTGTGTTTGTAAGTAGATCTAAATTGAGTTCAAGATCATATAATATATCTATAAACTAATGTTTGTTTTAAAATGTCAACTATACCTTAAATTCTATTGTAATTAATTAGAAATATGTAGTTGGTAGTAAAGACTTCTTATTTAGGAAAAATGTATATAATAATTTGATACTCATAGGTGTATTACAAGTATATTCCTAAGAACCAAGGACCAAATGCATCTCCTTTCCTTTTCTGTTTTAAAACGCAATGGTCTCATTATTGATCAACACTAAACACAATAGCCTTGTTTGAGCTCATTTGGTGGAAAAAATAGATTTTGGAATATTGACTTTTTAAAGAATGTAAGGTTAATAATAGGGAAACGTTTTGAGTTTGTGTGTAAAGTTATTTTATAGGAGAATATGTAGAAAATTATTTCTTGATAAAAAACGAAGATCGCAATTATTGTTCCACTATTACTATTAAAAATTTTGTGTGTCGAAGTAAAGAATTGTTAGTTCGAACATAACAAATAAACGAACCCCTATTAAATTAATTGAGATGGTGAAGTTGACAAGACTGCACGAAATTATAAAAGACACGTGACTGTAACTATTGTCTCGTTATTGATCAACACTAAACACAATGGCCTTGTTTGAGCTCATTTTGTGGAAAAAATAGATTTTGGAATAGTGATTTTTTAGAAAATGTAAGGTTAAAAATAGGGAAAATTTTTGAGTTTGTGTATAAAGTTATTTTATATGAGAATATGTAGAAAATGAGTTTTGAGAAAAATGGAGATCGCAATATATTGTTCCATTCGTACTATTAAAAATTTTGTGTATGAAGTAAAGAATTGTTAGTTCGAACATAACAAATAAATGAACCCCTATTAAATTAATTGAGATGGTGAAGTTGATAAGACTGCACAAAATTATAGAAGACACATATGTGAGTATAATTTATTGTCGCATATAAGATTGATCTCTAACCATTAACCCTTCTAGCCTTTCTCTGTATTATGTCGCACGTTAAATTGAACAAGATTGTATGGCGTACTGTCCGAATTACCGGGAGCATATCCGATATATGGACAGTAGTTCACGGCACAATAAATAAAATTTTAATTTTTTTCTTCCGATCAAGTATCATTCACTACAACGGACTAAAAATGCAAGTAGCTGGAAGATGGGAAACAAGAGCTTGTGTTGTTGGGATAAACACGGCACCCATTACTTTGACTAAAAGTCGAATTAATCGAACAATATAACAAATAAACAACTCTTCGGTCACCAGAAAGCATACACATCAAAGAATCCTTCCAATACCATGTGCATGTCTTGTTAAATCAACCCTAGAAAGAAACAATAAAATTAATCAACTAGTTATTTTTAATTAATTTTCCAGATTAGGAGAATCTCTCTCTCTCTCTCTCTTTCTCTCTCTCTCTCTCTCTCTCTCTCTCTCAAGTCTCTCTTATTGTTGTTATATACTATTTTTACCAATTTTGTTTGTCATCCAACTAATAAGTAATGAAGGAGTATAATTGAGGGACGTTCCATTATAAACAATCATATAATCGATATTCTTTTATACACTTATTATTGTTTTCATAGTTATGCGACAATGATGTTATGAAAATTTATTTGAGAACATCATTTTAAAATTTGACTGCTCGTCGGAGTTATATAAATTGATTGCTGGTATGAATTACATCTTAAAATGCCAATATTATTAGAAGGCGTAGCTTATCAAATACTTTAAAAAATGCCGCAATTTTTTCTTATATGATTTGCTAGTGTTTACGTATATTCGTGTTTATAAACAAACAGAAATGGGTAGCAGATAGTAAATAGTATTTATAGGTCTCATAGAATAATATATGGTTTGACTTTTAGCGAGTGCTCATATACACATATAGATATAAAGTGTTTGTATGTAAGACTCTACATTTACTAAAGATTAACACGTGAATAGATAGAATTTGAGGTCTTTAGCATTTCATTGCGCTATTACATATGATTCATTTGATAATTGCTGGTTACGTTATTTGGTCTATCGGTCTCTGTTACCATTATGTCATGAATATTTAAATCGATCTTCTCTTATCTCATATATAAATATAAATATTAATTGAATAATAGAAATTAAAAATAATTTATTAGTTACCCCTTAAGCTTTGTGAAAATATCAGAGGTTACGAAGTGTCTCTAGAATTTATTATGTGATTTCCTAAACGTTACGAAGTGTCTGATATTTCAAAAGAAAATTTAGATGACTTTAGCTATCATTATGTGATTAACATATAATTTTTCGCAAGGTTCCATGCACGCCTCAAAATGTTCTTTTCAAGGTCAATTTGGCTTATTTTACTGAATAACTTCACAAGAAAGCACTTACTTTTTGAAGTGAAGGATAGTCAATTCTATCCACTAGTTCCACTTCCCCGAACCAATCAAAGCTAATTTTTTTGAGTTAAAATTTTTGTTTTATGTCACGCTTTCTTTTAGATAGGCACTTAAATTCAGGATTCGAAGAAGTTTGAAATGTTGTGAAATCTCAAATTTCATAGAATCTTTAAAATGTAAAATATGAGTTTTTTAGTGGATTGCGAAGATTTCTATTTAATAGAGTATTAATTTGCTTTTATAGGTTAAATCTCGAATTTGAAGACGACTGATTCAAAAGGAATGATGTTGGAATATAAAAGAACCAAAAGAGGCAAAATGAGAAACATAAATGCGAAGCATGTGAGAAAATTAGTACACATTTTTTTTTTTACATAGATCTCCTAAAGAAAAATAATATACCACAGATAATTGAATTAGAGTTCAATGTAACAAAAAAATAAAACAAAAAAATGAAGTTGTAAATAAAAAATTATGCCCGTTTCAAGTTAGGCGGTCAAGCAAACTCCAAATTTGTACATCACACTCAAGATTTTTCTAGCAAATTCTAGATTTGTCGAGCATACTCGAGATTTGCATAGCAAACATGGGATTGTCCAGCATACTCGAGATTTCACCCTCTAACTCGCTAGTTCTCTTCAAAATTCGATTTACCCAGCAAAAACTCTTTAATTCCCCAATGAAACTTGAGATTGTCTACAAACTTTGTTACAAAAATTCCTTCAACCCTCTAGAAATTCTACAATTCAGATTTACAGTTCAACCACAATACATAACCATTAATTCAAATCTCAATATGTTAATGGCACATAGTTTCGACATTAGTTGTCCCATAAATTCGAAAATGCTTGAAAATATCGAGATTCAAAATCACCAAAAAATCATAAAACAACAAGAATCATAATGTAAAACAAACATCTAAGCCACCACATTTATGGATTAACTATTCCAACATTTCTCCAATCATCAATTAACAAATGGTTCACTAAAAATTTTATATTTACTTAACATATATACATAAGGACTTCAATATACAAAGAGATTGCACATATGTGAACAAAGTTTAGATGGAATCCATGTAATAGATGGAGAGAGAGAGAGAGAGAGAGTAAAATAAGATTTCTACATTTTCCATGTAATTCAACAAATTTATCATGTTCTTCTTCCTCCTATTCTTCTTTTTCACATATTTCTGATTCAAATATAATTTCGAGAAAATCTCTAAATCTTCGCTCTCTCAGCAACTTCTTCGCATCGAAAGAAGACACTCTTTTGTTTCCCTTAGAATAAGAGGCTCATTTTTCGACGATCGAATTGAAAATTGAGAAGAACCCGGAGAGTAAAACGACAAGGGAAAAGTAAATGACATATCAGATTGAGTCAACTTGGATCTTTTTCTCACACAAAACGAGGCATGGAGATGAAACAGTTGCAATATTCATGGGTGAGACGTCGACAAATGTGCTTTGAGTGTGAGAGAATAGATTTTATTACTGAGGAAAAGAAGAAAATGTTTTGAATCTACAAAGAATTGGAATATTTATGTAGTTATTTTTGTCCATTTTAAAATTAATGACTATGAATGCATTCCTTTCAATTTTCGATCATAATGCTACTTAGTCTACTAAGATTACAATCCCAATTTAGATGACGTTAATGTGGTATTAAATAATAGGTAGAGTTAAATAAGTTATTTAATTTAATTTAATTTTTTATTTAGCTTATCATTTAATGCCACTTAGATTGAAATTAGAATTCCAGTGGGGGGCTATGCAACTTTATTTTTTTCAAAATGTGGTGTCAAAATTAGTGAAATTTTTTACTCTGATACTAGTCCCTTGTCTCGAGACTGCTAGGCATAGAAAGAGGAGAATACCACCTTATTGGACGACAAAAGTTGCTTTGCATGTCCAAATACAGTGGCCAACCGCCAGCCCAACTGCTTTCTTAATCAATTTTAGGTGGTGAGCTTTGGGATCTTAGTCCTATCCTAGCTCACACAACAATATACAGCCCCTGATTAAGAACTATCATTTGAGTATTTTTAACTTGTATAAAAAATATTTAAATTTTAGGCTTTGATTCCCATTTGTTTTTTCAAAATACATTTTTCTCTTTTCTTTTCAACTACACAATCTTCAATAAAATAATATTGCACGTAAATTCAAAACTTCTCCTTATTTTTAAACACACATTCTTCAGCAAATCACTATTCTAAAATTCATTTTTTTTTTTTACAAAAATGGGTATCAAATAAGCTCTTAATATTTTATTGCTATCGACAGCCAACGACTGCCCGTGCTAACATAAAACCCTGGATCCGCCCATGATAGTTAGTATGCGTTAAAAAATATTATGTTGTATTGCACATAAAATTGGTAATATATTCATTGACCTTTTTTGATAATTGATTAGGTATACTGATTTCTCGATTTTGTAATTAAAGGTTAGGTAATCCTACTTTAATGCAATTAGATGTTTGATTTTGGATGAGAAACATGCATGTCACGTTGGTCATAATTTTCTTTTAATTGTATTTAGTCATAACCATACTAAATGTGACATACGTGATTCGTGTTTGAATTTAAAAATATACAATTAGCTTAAAAAGTACTATGAACATACAAGTTATTTTTATACTAAGCAATTCTTCTACTTAAAGTAAGAAAAACTAATTCATTCATACAAGTTTGGAAATCAATTTTTTTTAAAAGTATTTCTTACTTACTATAAAGCTCCGCCAAACATGCTCAAATATCCAAGGTGTTTTTCACGTTACCTAAGTCAAGAAGATGGGAGAATTAAATTGAAGTCAAATGTATGAGTTGAAAGAGGCCTTTTTAATTGTTAAAGTGAAAAAATGGTTGTCTTCAATTATTTATTTATTTTTTGTCAATGAGGAATTCTTAATTTATATAAGCAAAGGATTAGCTTCACCATTTTGAAAATGACCTTCATTTTAGTTTGTTTCCTTTCCTGCTTCCCATTTAAATCAAATTTCTTGTTATTGTCGAAGGTCGTCACATGTAGAGTATTTAGAGAAGGATAGTGGCAAAATTGAATACTCCAAATATGTCTAAAGTCTAATATCTTGGTCGTTAGACTAGTAACTAACCTCATATTACCCTCTTAATGTTAAAGATCGAATAAACTCTCGATATTTGGTGATGTTTTCAAATACCAAGTAAAGTATATTAACACGAAATGCACATAGCAATGAAGGTTATTAGTTACTTAATTGGTATATATAGGCTAGTTAGGACTTGATTAGTTAATCGTGAGACTTTAATAATGAGGCTATTAGTTACATTCACGAACTAAAAATCCAAAATCTTTGGACATCATATGCCACAACAAGAATCAAAATGATAATGATCAATCACAAACTTTCAAGAAAATGAAAATAATTGAATCGTTTGGTGATTAGTACTACTTTGTATCCAATGGACATGTTCGGTATGGTATACCAAACAGATTGGACAAAATTAGAGTTTGTCTTTTGAATTAGGACACCATACGAGATATGATAAATTCATTAACACTAATTTTGTAACTTTTTTTTTTAAATTCTCGTCTAATCATATTGAATTTAGTGTGCCTAATATTTACACGTGTTTCCGCTTCGTTGGATAATCTTGGCAGGATATAAAAAGAATTTGAATGACACAAGAAGTTGATACACTCCACGCCCACCATACATTAACTGAATCTATGTATATTTTCGTACTTGAGACAAATGGCATTATTGATAATTCCGAAGAGACCAAGGTTTCTTTCAAATGACAGCTCTATAAATAAAGCCTCCAAGTCCCAAATTCAGTCCGCATTCTCTCTCACTCCAGCTTATAAGTAAATGTCCTATGAACTTATAGTTGATTCCTAGGAGATTTAGCCACTGGCACCCGAGAAAACATGAACGTTAACGATGATCAAATGAGTTTGATTTCTCAGTTCTATCCTGAAATATACAGCCAAATGGTCCAAGAACAAGGTTAGTACTATTTCCATGAAAAGATTATACATGCATGCATTTGATTATGTAGCCTTGTCTAGTTGTCTTGTTTGTAGAAGGTTCGAATAGACTATTTTGCACTGCTGTCGACAATATTAAGAAAGAAGTTGATTATACACTTTTAGTTTTACCGTACATAGTGTACCTTTGTTCAGTATTTTAGAGTACTCTGTATAATCTAGAAGTTTTTGATGACATTTAGGGGTGGAGAAACCTCGGAGGAAGTGTCGACGAAAGAAGGGAAAAGGGGAGGGCGGAAGCGGAAGTGAGGCGTCTGGGAAGAGGAAGTTAAGCCAAGAACAAGTGAATATGTTGGAGATGAGTTTTGGAGATGAGCAGAAATTGGAGTTGGAGAGGAAGAAGAAAATTGCAACTGAACTCGGACTCGACCCTCGCCAGGTTGCAGTTTGGTTTCAGAATCGACGGGCTCGGTGGAAGAGCAAGAAATTGGAGGAAGAGAGCTCGAAATTGAAGGCCGAACATGACTGCAATGAGATAGAGAAACGTAGGCTCGAGAATGAGGTACGTCTCTCACTATTGTTCTCAATCGTGTCCAGTACTACGTACTAACAATGATTACTATGTGCAGGTATTAACGCTGAAGGAACAAGTTTGTGAAGCTGAAAAGGAGATACAAAGATTAATATTAGAGCGTGGAGATGGATTTTCAAGCATTAACAGTCCAAGTTCATCGTTTTCAATGGAGCTTTTGGACCCACCTTTTTTGGGAGGATTTGGAATGGAGGGATTAGAAAATGTCCTTTACGTACCACAAAATGATTATGTTAATGGTTTGCAATGGGTTAATGTCTATGATATGTAATTAAATAATTTATTAGTTAATTAATGACCAATGAATTTACATTGTTCAGTATTTGTCTTAACAGGAATAACTTTCAATTTTTTTATACAATTCACCTAAAAAACAACAAATAACGAATTAATTATGAAGAATAATGCAAAACATAGTACCGGACTAACATTTCAAAAAGAAAATACTAATGACACAAATAATTGAGACGGTGGAAATGTAAACAAAATTATCGTTGCATACAAGATTCTCTGACCCACAACCCTTATGCTTAGAATTATTTGAAGCATACTGCACTGTATTATTGGAACCGGTTTGATTACTCTTATCAGTTCCAAGATATCTCTCAAGCATTGACGACTATCTCTCTCTAATTCAAAGGATCCCAACTAGTATATCGATACTGGTGTGTCTGCTTATATGACCGTTGATGCAGGTTATCTCAAAAGTCTTACTCCTCACTTTGGATTTTTACACATTCACGATATATTGTCACAAGTCGGACTAAACAATATCGTGTGTTGTTCTTTATAAACACAAATATCATATTCGGTAAAGTAGTGCTATTTATCATTACTGGTATTTAACACCAATTCAAATGGAAGTACTAGTAGTATTAAATGACTTATATAATTCCATTTGTAATTGAACACATCATATAATGTCACATCTAGCACCACTGGTACTAGATGACATTATTCTATTCAGTGTTGTTGGACTAGCCTATGTCCCACATCATAATAAATATGATTTAACTTAATTTTCATCTTGAATCCAGTTTAGTAATGTCCCCTATAGCGGACCAAAAACGCAAGCAGTTTGAAAACGGGAAACAAGCTTGAGGTGTTGGGGATAAACTTGACAACCATTATTATATCTAACCCTATATTAAAAAAAAAAAAAATGTCTCATTAAAAAGCATACTGATCAAGGAATCCTTCCCAGACCATGTGCACATCTTAATCAATCACCCTAAAAAGAAACAACAAAATCAATCAACTAAATATATTTAATTAACTTTCCAGCTCTAGGATAATTTCTTTCTCACTCAAGAGATGTAATTTCTTGATAAAATTCCATTAAATTTCAAGCACATAATCAGATAATATATTTTTTTTTAGGAATTGCTATAATAAGGCTGAACGAAAAAGGAGAAAAAAATAAAATAATAAGGGTGCGTTTGATTGCCAATATTTTTATGGAAAATGTGTTTTTTTCTATCTAGTTTCCTACCTTTATATTGTTTAATTGATAATTTTTTTTATGAAAATATTTTTCTACTTTTGATCACATGACTATATTTTCATTGAAACAAGGAAAATATTTTCTTTAAGGGAATATGGTTTTTATTTTCTAAATAATTCACTCTCTCTTTCTCTCTCTTATCTACCCACCAATAAAACATGGACAAGTATAATATTTTTTTGGTTGAAAATTAAATCAATTAAACACATTTAATTAATAATTTCAATACAAATAATTTCTAGGCAATTAAATTGTCTAGAATTTATTTTTTTTCTATGCAAATTTTATGTTCACAATCAAACGCAGCCTGAGTGGAAAACATGTGCAAATAGATAATGAAAATTAACAACAAAAAAGACACCTAACAGATAATGGAAATTAACAGAAACAACAAAGAACTACTACTCTTGCAAATGTTTACATGGTCCAAAATGTAAAAATATACACTTGTGCCATTCTACTAATAAAAACTCTTGTTGATTCACTCACGGAGTCAAGAAAGATAATATTTGAAAGAAAAACTTCCATAAATTTTTATAATCAAATTCAACTAAGGCCATTAAGGCTTATATTGACTAAACTCCTAGATAATGAGTAAATCTAGATGATGATAAAAATTAAAAGATAATTCTAAATGGAAATATAATTAGCAAAATTATCCAGAAAAAATGCATTTTGCTCATTGGGCTGTTCCAAATCAAACTAGACACAAAATTCTCCAAAAACGGATACTTCGAAAAATTACTTCGTTCAACCTTAGTCCCTCTATTTCATGAAATCTTTTTCTTTATTGTATGGCATCATTATGTCATGAGTTAGACAGAGCAAGATTATGTGCTGTTCAATCTAAACACTAATAGCATATTTGATATACAATATTAGATGATAACTCATGCCCAACAACATAATAAATATTATTTGACTGATTTTCTTATTTAATCCAATCCGATATTATCCACTATAGCTGATAAAAATACTAGTAGTTCGACGATGGGAAACAAGATCGAGTTGTCGGGATAAACTTGACAACTATTACTTTAATTAAATTTTGATTAAAAGTCTAATTATTCGAACCATATAATTGATAAACAACTCATCAAAATTAGCATATTGTTCAAGGAATCCTTCTCATACCCATGTGCATATCTTATCCAATCACCCTAAAAAGAAACCAAAAAAAAAATAAAATAATAATAAATAAATAAATAAATAAATCAACTAATTACAATTAATTAATTTTCCTGCTCTAGGAGAATCTCTTTCTCACTTAAGAGAAGTAGTTTCATGCAAAATTCCATTACATTTCAAGCACACAATCAGATATAATTTTTCAAGAATTGCTTTAATATGGCTAAAATAAAACAAAACAAAATAAAATAGTAAGTGGTGATATGTGCAAAAAGATCATGGAAATTAACACAAACAAAAAAATACACGTAACATTTTGCTTAAATGAAAGAGAAATTTCAATTTTAACCATTAATTTACCAAAACTGTGATTAATTAGTTAAATGTTATGGGTTCTTTGATTTCTCTTTCGGAATATTCTTGGTTTTATACAATTAAATTTGCTTTATGATATGTGTAGGTGTCATTTAGACGTGATTATACCTTTAATGAAAGAGACTAACAAGTGCTTGCCTTCAAATGACGAAGATTGAAGCCATATCTCTGTCGATTTGGATTTTTCTGCGCCATAGTTTATTGAATTGTTTTGCCTGTAGTTCCATTCGAAGGATTTTCCCTTTAAGAATATGACTATCCTATTTTTTATGACAAGGTTGATTAGCTTAGCCATTAACCTCAATATTCTAACTTATGACAATTAAAAATTCATTAGCTCAAATTAAGGCATAAAATAAGGGTCGTTGAATTTAATGATTAAATAACGAAATAATTTTTCATGAACAATGCTTGATCATGCCCGACTTTGGAATTTGCAAAAATTGTAAGAGAATATAAAATAGACGCAAGGACTTATAGGAAGAGAAAAGAGAGTCCAAAAGAATATTTTTGCTTGTTATAACGTAAACAAATTTGACTACGTATAAAGAGATCGTGGTTTATACTCACATTTCTGTAAGGCTCCACACCTGTTGGGGGATAAGGCAGCAGTTGAAAGAACTGCTTGAAAGCTTGACGAACAAGTGAAAAAAGGTTAAGGTTTTTCATACAATTAAGATAATTACACTAAATTAGGTAGATTTTTGCACAATTTGCAATAAATAATCAAATCTATAAGTCATAATAATTATGTAAAACACACTTGTCAATATCCCTAGATTTAAACTCTTGTTCTTCCCGAACAATACCCAGCAAACAAATAAACAAAAATAAAAATTAATGCATTAGATAGCTTGTCGTATTCAACTCAAATATTGATCCTATTTGAACAATTCATAAAAGGTTTTCAAGTCATGTTACCCAAAACTAAATTTTTACTTAACCCATGTTCGATCGATTTGTGTGTATAGTCAATCTAAACCTTTTGGTTGGTTATTCTGCTTACCCTCAATAGTAAGTCAATTATTTTATCTCTTTCGCATGTGATACATACCCCCAAACTAATTTTTTAATCTCACACCCGAGGTGTTTATTTCAAAGTTGACTTCACAACATACATTATTTTTTTCGATCAAATTTCGTTGGATTTTACCAATGAACGAAACTATCTCGATTTGTGATGATTCTCCCTATATTTGATTGTCTCAACCTCCAAACTTCACATAGGCTAATAACCTTACTTGAAATCTAGAACCTTAAGTGTCCAAGGCTTAGCCGACAAAACGGTACTTATTGTTATTTTGTCACTACCTCAACACATTTTGGTGGATTTTTCTTTCCTTTTATTCTTCTCGTTGTGTCCCTTCTTTTGCTTTTAAAATCTTTTCTAATGTTTTCAAAAGTATTTTTCACTCTACACTATAAGCAGCATTCTTCCCCAGTAATTTGTCTCCTAAACATTGGTGATGAATCTATTTACTCAAGACAAGATTAGCTTCACACTACAATGTAGGTATTCTTTCCCAGTAATCTGATTTTCATGCGGACATTAAAAGATGAATTATTTTTCATCATGAAACTTATAAGCTTGCTTTTGATGCGCCACATAAGCTCGGCTACTTTAACGGTGAATTTTATGCTTTATCACGCATTTATTTGGCCGAGTTTCCTAAATAGGTTAAGAAAAAAGTTTTTGGATCCCTAACATGAAGATAATTTATTTGATTGGCTTTCAATAAATTTATATTTTCAATATACCAGAATTGTTCCCTTATCGGGGCACATTCAAGTCACCGATATTCCAATCATTTATTTTAAAGGTCAATCTACTGTGCTAGTTTCTTGTGATCCTTCTTATTTGAAGTCGGTTGATTTTGTGGATAAATTGCACCATATGTTACTTTCAAGAGTTTGCTATTAGTATTTGGTCAATAAGAAAGATCGTCCCACATGTTATCCGTTAAGTCGTCTGTTGTTATCAAGAGCTCAATATCTATACTTGGTCAACAAAAGATCAACTTTCTCGAAAAATGAAGTTGCAGTCAATCTCGTTGTAGTTGAGTTCTATCAGCGAGAAAGAAATGATGGGAATCCTAGTAAAGATAGTATTAATAAACATAATTAGGATTTTATTAGATTTTCTAGTGTTTTATTCATTTACTTTTCAAATTGAATACTTATTTTAGAAAATATAATTATGGTTTTAGTATTTTTTAAGTAAACTAAACTAGTTTAAACCCTTTATATATAAAGGAGCTTATGCATTATAGCCCATGTTTGATTGTCATTTTTTTTTCTCAAAAATAATATTTTGAATAGTGATTTTTAGGAAAATGTGAGATTAAAAAGTAGGAAAATGTTTGAAATTTACGTGCAGAATATTTTGTTGTGTTAACGTGTGGTTGAAAATAAATATATAGACATTTTTTTTTTCAAAGAATGGTTGTCAAATAGGAGCATATTAGTTAAACTTTGATATTGAATAAACTTGTATTTTCGCCATTTAAACTCTATATTCTCTCTCTCTCTTCTTTCTCCTCTCTCTTTCTGTATATCTCTCAATCTCTTTCTTGTTCGTCTTACGTCAATGGTTCATACGATATGTACATATATAACTTAGATTAGTCCCCAAGTTCAGGAAGATGGTGAGTAGGAGATCCATGTGTCTATACTAGCTTTCAAGTCTTCTTAAAATCAACATGATCTCACGTTCTAACTTTCAGGGCCTTCGAAGACGACTGCGCGATGCATTCAGTATTCCAAATGAGTAATGCCATAGGATTACTTTTAATGTTTCCACTTAAGTACTTTTTCGCCTTTTCTGTTCCAATTTTCAGGCCGGTACCTTAAAGAACTTTCACTTGACTCCAAACATCCAAAATATCTCTTCCTGTCATTTCGTTGTTAATGCAAGGTTCTGATTATGTAAATGGGAATTCTGAGCGAGGAAAAAGTAATCTGGTATGTTCCATTATAACTGACTCCTCTTTACAAATGCCAAAATACCTTCGTGACATGAAACTACGACAGGATCACTAGACCACAATACTATGACGAGAAGAATTATGAATGGAAGAGCCGAACAATTGAAATAAGCATTAAACTATAACCCAATAAACTTGCGGATGTATCAGATACATTCAACGTTAGAGCTACCAGGTCAAGTGTATGCTTATTGGATACTAAAATATAAACCAATATACACGAAACTGATTGTAAATGGCTACCCTAGTTAACAGATTTGAATTAGATTCGTATATTTAGAAAACATTTATTTGGTTTAAGTTGTTCAAACAAGTGGGGTTAGAAATCAAAATATAAACAGGTTTTGCAATTTATGGGATCAAAATTAGCAATAATATTCTGTAACAAATATAAAATGACTACAAATACCATTAAACAATAAAAAAGGGACCTCATAAGTTAGTGTTGGCAAATTGTTGTCAAACGACCTACCTGAGCAATGATGTTAGTATTACTTATTTCAATTGATATCGACCAAATGACTGAGAGTATATCGACAATCACATAATATACTTGTGCCATTTGAAGCAGCCTAATTTAAATTAGTGCTGCTCATGCCCAATCCTAACTTGGATGACTTTTATGTGCTGACAACCCACTTATTATTCCCATTGGGCCTTATTATTTCTTATTGGACCTAACCCTAAAAGCCTATATCAATCAATCCTTATATATCTTTGTGCTCGTTACTGTTGGGAGTGTGAAAAATAGAGGGTGCAGCCGGTTTTTTGAGTAGAGAAAAACAGATTCCATTCTTTTCGCTTTGTGCTCTTCCTTGGTGATCTTTTTTTTTTCTGTCCTCCTTTCTTAACCTTTGTGGCTAATTCATTTAAGCTAAAATCATTTTCACCTTCAAGTCCTTTGTGGGCAGAAACTTGAAGCAACCGGTTTCGAGTGTTGGTTTGTGATTTGGTCGAGCTATTGTGGTAATTGATCAATATTGAAACTAGTTCTTGGTGCAACTTCAAACATTCTTCTCCAACATTTGGTATCAGAGTCAGAGTTGTTGTAAATCTCGATAAAAATCAACGGAGAAGAAAGAGAGAAGAAGGAGATTTGCGATTTTTTGGGAAAATTCAAACCTGTTTTCTTTGATTCCGGCCAAACCCCTGTCGAAAGATCAGAGACCATACACATACTCTGCAGGCTGAGGCACATCTAAGGGTGGTGCGCGTGGTGGTGAGGACTGCCGACAGTGGCTCGTGTAGGCTGTCGACGGCGAGCTCTCTTTAGGCAGATTACTTGTTTTAACTTCCTGAACGTATTGATATTACTGTTTTCATATTTCAGGTTACGTAGGAAAAGTTTGACGATTTTGCCCTTGGTGGTTTGATGGTCACGACTGCAATACATTTACTGAATTACTTTAGGCAATAGATTGCGGCCCTAAAGCAGTAAATTCGTATATCTCAAAATTTATGGACTCAGATAGGTCCGCTTTGGTAAATTGGCTAATCCCGTTTTAATTCAGCACTAGCGCGTCATTGTGTGGGTGTGACAATAGGATTTGGATTACCGTGTGGGGTAACCATTGCTTGTGCTAGAAATTAGGAATTCCTTGCTCTACGTTACTACGTGATTGAAATTGTTTATTCGAAAAACTGCAGCGTATTATCTTTTGTGATATATCGTAAGTGAAACTGTTTTAGTTGACATATCATTTTGTTGCACTGTTAAGTTG
>CAIGRP010060121.1:0-10999 GCA_903798385.1 Fraxinus cuspidata | reverse complement strand
TCACTTCAACAGGATATGGGAGTACACAATATTTATCATGAAACATTCAATCATATGCTACATAGGAATCTGGAAAAAATCCCATATTGTCATGATTTACATCTAACTGCAACACATAATACGACCTGTAACATTACCTTACAAATTCATTATTGAAATCGATATTATACGTTTTGGCTCCACCCCAAATTACGATTCTTGGTGTATGAATGTAGAAGAAAGGAACCACGGTATGAATTTCGCTAGAGATTACTAGTTTCTAATCTTGTCATAACTTTTAAAGGAGACTTTTATATTCCAGAAGTTAATCTACAAACTCTCATTCTTAGTTAGAGGAAAAAGGAAATGAACAAACATAATCCTTGCATAAGAAGTTCCAGCATCATTCTCTGAACCAATCGTATCTACTCTGTTCTTACATTCAATGAATCCCTACATGAGATCTGGAAAAAATATATATATACATTCACACAAAGTTTCATAGTGCAATGTGATATCGTCTTTTCATGGAACCCCATAGTAATATATTGTTCAATGATAGACATCAAATATTCACATACACGCTAACTGGAAATGGAACCAATTCCTATGGTAACATAAATTTAAAATATTGTAACTTGTATATAATGATTTGATTGATAATTCACGTTGTCAAGATCACATAGTTGTGCAAACTAAATTAAACCAATATAATATTCGATTGATTTTACATTGATGGCAGAAACATTACATTACACAAACGAATGGAAAAATATAAAATTTATGTTTCAGCAACAGCATAAGATTCCGATTCTTGATGGACAAAGGTACAAGAAATGAACCAAGAGTTTCACCACAGCTTGTTTCCGTAAGTTTGCCCGTATTGATTTTTGAATTTTGTATTGATTGAGTAGAGATATTAAATGACAGGCCTAATAAGTGATTAATTCAAAAAAATTCAGTTAATGAGATATAATTTAAGATATTTCACATGTAAGACAATATTTTTTAATTATTAATATATAACGTGGTATATTTTGAAATCTTATTTTGTAACGAGGTAAATACGAATTTTTCCGATGATAGAAAAATGAGAAACCTCGGATAAGCGCCAAGTAACGACTTTTTAACCCTTTCTTATGTTATGTAAACATGATGGAAAAAAAATGCACAATTTAATGATAGGAATTAATTTATTAAAATAAGTAAACATTTTTATACATATTTATTATTAATATCAAAGCAATAGGCAAAGTTAATTTCAAAATTCGATTGACACTCGAAAACTCTCGACACTCACTACTTAACTTTAAAACTTATGTCATGATATTCTAGTAATACTTTTAACATAATTTTACCACCACTACTACCGCTTTCCTTTAATGTAGCTCGGTCCCCACCCCCTCCTCGTTTCCTTTCCACCATTGTTTGGGATAGAACTTTAATAAAAAGATTTGACTGATATCTAAGTTCAAAATTTTAAATAACATAATTTGATTATGGTATAAAACTGACAAAATGTCATAAGTTTATATGTATTTTTAAATTAGGGTTTTTTTTTACTTGTACACCAGCAAACACCCTCACAAAGGGGGGTTCACAATTTATTTTTTTATTGGGCGTGAGCTCCCTATTTGTGAGGGAGTTGTACATCGGGGTGTCAGCCCCGATGTACAAATAACAAAACCCTTTTAACTATTTATAAGTTTTCAATATCTTAATTTTACACACTCTTTAGTAAAGATAAGCATATACCACGTACTCTTTATGTAGTCTTGTAGCAACATTAACTACAATTACATCTATAATTTCAAACATTTAGATAAACAATACATATTACTATATTTTTCATCAATTAAATCGACCCTTTTCATTATTTTTGTAGTTAATGAAAAGTAAATAATGTCATTTCTCCGCAAGGGTTCACCTCTGGTGATGGATTGTGTGGGATAAAATGGTAAAGTTCAATTAAAAGCGTAAAAAACGGATCTTGACCTTATCATTAGTTTTGTCACAGAGCTCTGTTTGGTAGAGATTAAAATTTAAAATTTAATTTAAATTAAAGTCAACAATTAATTTTAATAACATATTTCATGGGATCCACAACTTTTCAACCATACATTTTATAAATTTATATGAAAATCTACTAAAAATATGATATCCCCACCAAATAGGGGCATAATATGATAATGATCATCCCCAATAAAGATAGATAACATTATTTTTGTAAATTTGATAGTTTAACAATCTTATAACATCAACATACATCATCTATATATTTCGTGTCCCTCCCGATTCCTTGAAGATGTGTTCAAAACACGATGAAGGTAATCGACCCTAGCATAATTATATTATCACTACAAATTTTAATTACTACGCCACAATTTTTAGTATTTTTCTTATTTACTTAAATAGCCTTAAATAAAATTACATAGTTAGAGTTTAATATATAATTAGCCTAAAATAAATTATTGGTCCGCCACAAACAAAAATCTTAATTTTTTTCTCCTTTTGTTTTTCATCATCTAATTGCGCATAACTTTTCCATCAACTGTGACTTTTGCTTTCTTCAACAATGACAAAGATCATTTTCTTTTCCTCATAGTAAATGTATTTATACTATATGGTGTTATTCCATGATTTTATTTTATTTTTGTTTCTTAATCTGGTGGTTTCATGAATTGAGAATAAATTAGGATAAATTAAGGATCCCCCTCTTTCCTATGCCGCCTACGCTTCCGAAGCAGAGGCACCACCACCACCACCACCATAATGCGTCAACATAGATGGAGATGAAAAGCGGAAAGAGAAACATATTCTAAGAAAAAATAAAATAAAGATGAAGTATATTGGGAAGATGACTACACTACACTACAATATTGTATTTTGTTTTTTATTTTTAGTTTTTATTGTATTGGGAGTATAATTACAAATTTGTTATGGTGTACTTATTAAAATTATATTTTAATCGTGGTTTTATTATAACGTGGTGGAACAATTAAATTTCGTGATGGTAACCCAATATCAAAACTCAGTTACAATTCAAGACTGTCTACAAAAGCCAGAATGTCACAATTCTGGTTTTCATCATTTTATTTGCAGAAATAAATGCTGGAAGTGCAGAAATTAAAGTAGACATCAATATTCAACCAAAGCATCTTTGAATTCTAAACCTACCAACTCAAAGTCCAATGTCCAATAATATAGCAGTAGCATAAGCCATAAAGTATCATACTTCACGTCAACTTGTAATC
This sequence comes from Fraxinus cuspidata, assembly GCA_903798385.1. Classification (NCBI taxonomy): domain Eukaryota; kingdom Viridiplantae; phylum Streptophyta; class Magnoliopsida; order Lamiales; family Oleaceae; genus Fraxinus; species Fraxinus cuspidata. The sequence goes on along the minus strand of CAIGRP010060121.1, from coordinate 7,766 downwards.
AGAAAATAACATTACATTAGAATCCAAAAGTAATTACTTATTTTCCAATGCTCTCTCAATATTCTCTGCCATGCCTTGTAGAGAAGAATCAAGATATGCAACCATATCTTCAAATCTCAGCCCTTCAATTGGATCAGCAAAAAATGACCACTCAATCAAACAACCCTTTTGATCATCATCACCATCCATTGATGGCAACACTTCCAATGTTGATTTGTATGTCTTAAATCCCATGTTGTTGTCCAAAACTTCATACCTTAGACACTTCTTGATTGGATCAACCTCTAGCAACTTCTCATGGCACCACTTGGTAGTCTCTTCACCGCCGGTGCCGTCCGGAGGTGGTGGTAGAGTGGCGGCGCAGTACCGGATTAGACCGGGCCGCCCCTCGACGCCTCCAACTTTGTAACATGTGTCAATGCTAGGAAGCCACTTGTTGAAGCTGCAAAAATCTTCCAAGAAAGGCCATACATTTTCTGGTTTATGTTTGTTTAGCTTTTTACTTACCTTTGCTTCCCATTTGGGCTGAGATTCTATTTCCATGGAAAAACCTTTGACAGAAGAAAAGAAGAAAGAGAATTTTCTTGGATGAGAGCTTACATAATTATATTTAATTATATAGAAGAGAGGGTTAATTCACTGTTAATTAGTTGACTAGATGAGACTTTTTCTCATATGCCAAACCCCCAAAATTCTGCCACGTTGTAATGATAATGACAAATTAAATTTTATTTCAATAAATGTTTCTTCGTTGGTTCCTTTTGCTTGATAAATATTTCTCCAAGATCGGTAATACATATATTTATTGAATTTTATTATAACATGTTAGATTTATTTTTTCATCGAAAATCTATTGTAAATTACTCCCTCCATAGGATAGATTTGCTTTCTTTTTTCATCCATCCCAAATTATTGGTCATTTTCTTTGTTAAGACTATAAAATTTCTTAATTTCCTAATGAATAATGATATGTAGTTCCATCATGGTTATAATCTCAGTAATGCTAGTTGACAGGTTAAATTAAAGGTGGAATTTAAAATTTTAAAAATTTATTTAATTTCATCGATTATTTAATGTCACAATAATACCATCTTATTTAAGATTGTAACTTAAGTGAGACTAAATAACATTACTATTTTATAATATGCACATATTTAATGTGCATTGAATCATTATTAATGTAATATTATATTAAGAAAAATGTAAGTAAGTCACCATTTGCGAAGATTAGCATCAGATTTTTAATAGATTCGATAAAAATTGATGAAATATGATGTTGAAAAGTTGAGAATCTCACGAAATATGCGGTTAAAATTAATTATTAAATTTCATTTAGATTAAAATTAGATTTCAATTTCATCAAACATGGGCTAAAATTTATATTTCAAACTATATATATATATATATATTATTTTTTTTTTTTAAATTCGTGTAAAAATGGAAGAAAGTTTTCTTTATGGAAGATCAGAATATTAATTAACGGCAAAAGAAAATGAGCATCATTATGGATAGAGATAGGGAATAAGTGCTTTTAATCATCCGATACCCCACCACTAATTTTTGTGCACCGACCCCCAAAATAAACAAGGGTAATGTAAAGTGTTTAAAGAATCTTTAGACTTCAATCACCCAAAAAGAAGTTTAAAAAAATTGAATTAAGTCAAAGGATCAAGACATTTTTTGGTTCTTTCATATATTTTTTAGCCCTAAAATATTTTATTAATAAGGAAGATAAAATAAAATACAAATTTATGGAATGTATATACATGCATATATTAATGATTTCATTATAAAAATAACTAAAATGAATAAAACTTGTAAAGTAATATAAATTATAACTAAAATCAAATTACGAAGGCAAAAATGTAAAAGTATTATAAATTGAACTCAAATGTTAAACGAAGTTCTAGCTACTGTTAATTTCTTAGTTTGATAAATGCCCCTTCCGTTCCACTAAGATAAGGTTGCTTTCATTTTTATTCAGATTAAGAAAATATAATTAACATAGTTGAAAATATAATTTTTTTTACATTTTTTCTAATATATCCCTACATTAAATAATTATTTAAATATGAGTAGTATATATTTATTGATAACAAGGTACATTAAATATGAGTATATTTAAAAAACTAAAAAATTAGTTATACTATCAATAAGAAAAGTGATCTACAATTTGTGACGAACGAAAAAGGAAAGTAAGCCTAAATTTGCGATTAGGTGAAGTAAATTATTTTACGTTAAATTTGTAAATACGGCCTCGAGCTCAAAGCACAAAAACTAGATTTTGAAGTTTCTGCCTTGTCTTGTGTGCTATGAGATGCGTAAATTAATGTAGTTCTTAATTTTCTAAATTAAAGCTGCTTTTTAACTTGCATGCGTTTGGAATAGACAAATTCTTGCATTTGATGAATGGTCACCAATATCAATGTGGTAAAAATGGAATGATATATAGCACTAGTGGTTCATTTAAGGGTATGTTTGATGTAATTTTTTTAGAATGAATCTCGTGAAACAAAAATAAAAAAAATAAAAAGAAGAAAGAAAGAAAGAATTTTGTAGAGCTGTTAAAAAGTAAAAAAAAAGTGACTGGAAATGAATTTGGAAAAAATGAAGTTTAAAGAAATTGTACAGAACATGAGTTAATGAAGTTCAAATTAAAAGTAAGAATGAAGATATTGAGTCTTACTGGTGTTAAGCATAAGTTTACGTGGCACAATAAAGTCGTTATCAAATTGTCCAGTAAGGTTGGCTATATGCCAGTAACCCTATTGTCTACATTAATTAATGCTTAATGCCATTGTCGTTGATTAACATTATTATCAATAAAAAGATATAGGCTCCATTTATTTGTATGTCGACTAACATTATCTAGACATTTTTTAAATAACATTCTATTCATGTTATGATGAAATTTTGGGGATTATAAAGTAATTTAAACGTATAAGTGGATGGATAGTGTTATGGGTGGTAATGAGCCTAGGCGGCTCGCCGAGCTTGCAAGCTAGCCGGCCCATGAATCTTCAAGCCGCCCGCAACTCACTTCTAATTGAGTCTAGGCTCAGGTTGGGCTTAGAATCCTAGGTCCTTAGGCTCGATGATTCGTACAAGGGCTGACTCATTGAGGGAGTCTGTAAGCTCAAACTTGAGGCGCTTCATAACTATTGTTCATTTATTACCTACACATTTCATGTATTTTATTATTGTTTTTATTTATAAACGATTCATAATTTACCAAACGGAGGCTAAATTTTGAAGGCATGAAATATGCAGTGTTCAATATTTATATTCATTTGCTGCTGAGCCTTAAATACTTTTAGAGCGAATTTGCAGCCATAGGAATCAATTTAGTCTCCATTTGACAAATTTATAAATTATACATGACTGTCTAAAAATTTAGAGTGAATTATTTTAATAATTGGCTTATTCGAGAGCTCGAGAATTTTCTTCTCAGTGTTGGCAACACGTGCCCCTGGGAAAGTTGGTAAACAAAATATTATAAAAATTTTAGTTACTTATTACTTTCAAATTTCAATTTATTATTTTTTTTTAAATTTACGATATTTTGTTAGTGTTCAATTTAACTCCATTTATGTTTAATCAAGCATGTCTCAAGTCAAGAAAATTACGAGGGTTGAGCATTACGTACTTGTCGTAGTAATTAGTTTTTTATTGAAATACTGTCACATGGTGTTTATAATTTATCGTATAAATAACGAATTCTTTGTAACCTTGTCTCCGCCTTTGTAATATTAATTAATTAGTGTATTTGTTGTAACAATTTCTTTTTAAAAAATTCATATTAAAAAAAGTGGAAATTACAGCCTGGACGGTATTTTAAGATCCACTTTCATAAATCAAGAATCAAGTTTCATTATACAAATTCAAGTTTTAATTAATTAATTAATATGTTTTAATTAAACATTTATTCATTATAGTCATTACCGCCTTTTACGTTAAAATTGGAGAGATAAAGTTTTCAAATAAGTAAACACTATCTCTAAGAAACCGCGAAATCTTCGAACACTCCCTCCTTCAATGAATAAACCCAAATTGATTCTTACACAAATTTCACTAATATTTATTCCTTTATTTCAATCGATAGTCAAACTCCCTTTCACATTACTCTCACGGTACATAATTAAAATCGCCAAAATCATCACAATCCCTTTGCTCTTCAAGAAGAGCGAAAGGCGGTGTCAAAGCTTGTGACTGGAAATTTTGAGAAATGACGATAACAAGGAGTTGTGATCGGAAATAACAATCTAAAGCCAATGATGCATCTAAAAGTGAACAAGAAAAAAAAGAAGACCGAAAGTCACAAAGGGAGTTCTTGAAGAAATCCCCAAAACTCTGGTTGACCCGCAAAAACCTAAATTGAAGAATGTAAGTTAATTTTGTAGTCTTTTGAGATTATAGGTAATTCATTTCTCAAATTTGTTGGGTGGGTATGAATATAATAGTGTTAATTTGGTAGGAAATTTTTCAATTTGTGACCTACAGTTTCTACTGCGAAATGTTATGCATATTTATTACCGTTTGTATAATATCGTGTGTCATTATCTTCTGTGACCATTAATATGATTGGTGTGACAATTATTTTTTATAATGATTTGGGATGTTCATTTCTATTTTTCTTGTTAAGAGAATGTGACTAATATTTGTTGAATAGAATGTGTGAATTGCGGATTCTGACCAATATCACAGACTTTGTTGAGATTTTGAAATGTTTTTGTAATGGTTATTAGATAGTATTATGTGTTTCCTGTTAGATGATTGTGTGGACAATGTGAATAGAATGTGACTAATTTGATTGAATATAATGAGTGTAATGTGAAGAGATGGTGTCCAATTTTATGTACTATTGAGATTGTGACATGTTTTTGTCCTAGTTCTTATATAGTGTTATGTATTTTCCGTTAGATCATTATGTGAACATGTACAAGATATTTAACACGTGTTTACAATCTCTTTAATGTGATATAGGAATGGAAGTACATGATCCCAAAGATCTATTATTTTCGAGTAAAATTACCACCAATGTGACCAAGAATGTTATATTAAATTTCACATCAAAATTCATTGACAAACAAATGGCTATTTTGATATACACATGTTTCTTGTACTTCATGAAATGCCATGAGATTGTTGTGCAGCCCCAACTGATATACTATTTTTTGTTGAGGGAGGTGAAGTACCTAAATCCTAATGAGATGTGGTTCAAGGTTGCAAACGAATACACGCATTTTTTGTTGTGAGTTTTGTTTAGTCACATGTCTTAGATATATTGGTAATGATGTCAGGAAAAAAGCTTGAGAATGTTCCATTTAGGATTAAGGAAACTTATTTTGGGGATTTGAAACTAGCTACAAATGAAGACGTGAGAGGTGTATTCCTGAATGTGTCAAACGTAGACGATCATGATGTTATGAGGCTTGGGATTCTATATTTGATTAATTCATACTTTTTCACCAAGTCCTATAAGAAGGTGGTTGAAAATTATTTGTTTCCTTTGGTAGAAATGTTTGACGTAATGGAGATGTGTTTCTTGGGATAAGGATTTATTTGGGATATCTATAAAATCTATGAAAAAGAGTTTAGGTCATAGGAATCTTCACCATAGATTGAAATGGTTTTTGGTTGCATTTCAAATATGAAATAATTTGTCCATTTCGAGACTCAATTGACCTATGACCAATAGGTTGGGAACATGTATCCTCACATTATGAATTGGATGTCAAATTAATAATCGTCCGTAGTTAAATTGGATGAAGATGTCTTTTCCTATTATGATGTAAGTGTTTAAATACTTTACTGGTAAAATCTGGTTTTGGAAGTATAGCATATAAAACACCAATTTCATATAGTAGTCTCAAATCCCGGTTCACAAGACATAACATAGTTTGTAGATCATGACTAATATAGAGATATGTCACAAATGAATTGCACATCACAACATGCAATCACATTTCAAACAATTCATATATGTAATAAATTTGTCACAACTCACAGTATGTATTCATAGATCACATACATAATTCCAAGGTCGTATGCATGATTTCATGATATTCATTGTCTCATTACAATAATGATATTAAATGAACTCAGGTTACATTATATGATACTCTATGTATGATTACATAAATAATAAGTGTTTCAATTGTATTATGGTCATAGCTTCAAGTATATAACATCGATCTGTCTGACTTGGAAATGGTGGCTCCATATATCAGTGGTATTCCATATACGAAACCAAGGTAACCACATATACCAGGAGACGTACATTTCAAAAAGTCAGGCAATCCAGGCACGAGTGCAACTCTCCATTCGGATAAACCTAGAACATGGTTGCTAATGATTACGTATGAATGAAAATGTCATTCAAGCGATGTTGATGGACGACAATGATTTTGTTGATCCACCACTAAATGGCAGAAGACCTCACCTTATTTCTATTTCCCAACCGAACAGCAGACAACACATGAAAATTATCCGATGAAGCTGTAGGCACCTGATGTTTATTCCCAAACGGAGCCGTAGGCAGCACATGCAGATGATGGACCACAATTAATGTAAGTTGTTACAGATTTATGTTTAAAAGTCATAAAGCATTTATCATATGTTAACAACCTTAGGTCACATGCATATGTTCATTGAAGGATTGTTTAATTTTCAATTACAGGTGCTTGAACAGTTGAAAAGAAATTGAGTGGCCAAATCTCTGAAATCCAATTGAAGAATACAAATTTAACGGTGCAGCTCAATGATGTCAATTTATAGTTTTCATCATTAAAGGGGATATAAGTAGTAAGATAAATCAGATTATCCACTTGCAAGGTGATATTAAATCTGACATGGTGGACATAAGGTCGAATATGACCTCATCGTCAAATTATGTGACTGTTTTGATATCGAGTACGATGGATGCATTATTGAAAAAATTCAATGACAAGAATGAAGGGCAAAGTCCTGAAGTTGTAGAATAGCCTGAAAGTAAGTACATTTGTAGGCACCAAAACTTTTCATGGTCTATGTTTGACATTTCTTTTTAGTTTATGTGTTACATTCATATTATGAACAATGGACAAGAAAGGAAAGAGTAAGTTGGACCCTGCCGATGAAGTTGAATACTCGTACTTTCCTCAAACCCCATCATTTGATTTGGGGATTGCATCAACTCCAATCACTTCAAGCGTAGTCAACTTGCGTGACATGTTCAAATTCAAAGAAGTACAGCAGCAAGTTGATGTTGTTATAACTGGAGTGGTGAAGCAGACTGAAATTGATGAACAAGCTGGCGTGATCAAGAAGACCAGAATTCATGAGGAAGTGGTATTACAAATCCATTTATATACATATATTTTTTCTATGTCACAAATTTTTTGCATAGGTCACACATCAAAATTTACAAGTTACATGTTTGTATGCAAATGTTATAGGTCATATATTTGTTTGCACATGCCACATGTCATATATTTGTTTGCATATGTCACATAACACATATTTGTGTACATAGGTCATATGTCATATATTTGATGTACGTAGGTCCAGGGATGGACCCAGCATTGAAATTCAGTCCGGGGGATATTGACCGGCCAACGTCGACAATCAGCGATCGTAAGAGCGAGTTCGTTTATTAATATTTAATTAAATAATATTAAAAATTATTAATTATATATGTAAACGCACTAAAATATATCTAACAAGACAAAACTCAATCACCTTACTTAAACAAATTATCTCAACCATTGTCTCTCATGTCCTGCAAT
>CAIGRP010060118.1:0-16953 GCA_903798385.1 Fraxinus cuspidata | reverse complement strand
ACATTCAAATATTTCAACAAAAATTAAAAGGTCGTTAATTTTAAATCTAATATTAATTTTAGGTCGAAATTGAAATATAGTGAATCAAATTTAAAAAATTCAAATTTACATAAGAAAATTTAATTCAAATTTAATATTACAAAATTGACCCTGAATTAAAATTATGAAAAGAGGGCCTCAAAATTCATAAATTATAGCATAGGTCCTTTCTTTAAAAGTTTCAAAATGATCCTTTGTTAATTGCAAGAAAGCCCCCAAAAGATTCTGAAATTGCAAAGAAGGCTCTCTTCCCCAATGAACCTAAAACCCGATCCAAAAAATCAAACCCTAGGCCTCAATTTTAGTTGCTTCGCCAACGCCGAGCCACTCTCGTCCCTACGCAGCTCACGGCCGGCGGAAGAAGTTGGCAGCCGTGAGTTGCTGGGCTGCAGCGCCCGATGCGAGCAGCGGAATTGACGCTGCTGTTGCTACACTCACGAGACTCGCTGTCAACACACAAAGCTGTGAATTTATACATACACACATAGAAACCAAAAGCAAATACAAAATATTCAAACATCCATGGCTGCGGCCAAGCGGCAGCGCCCGACGTAGCCCCTAAACGGGCGGTGCAGCCCCAAAAATCGAGTAGTGGAAATTTTGCTCGCGGGTTCGCACGGTCGGCGGAGCTGCAGCGGGAGAAGAAGAAGAACGAGGACAGGGGCTAATTGGATCTTAACTATTTTATAATTTAAAAGTAGGAAGTGGCTGTTTGTTGAATCAATTGTTAAATTCTACAGCAATCACTCACATGTATGCACGGGAAAAAGAAGGATAGACACAGCAGCCTGGTTTTGCTTTTAATTTTGTTTAAAGGATTCTAATCTTAGCATGTTTGCTCTGATACCAATATGAGTATTACCTGCTAAATCTTCCTCTCTTTGCTACTAAAAAATAATCAACCGTCAATGGGACAAGCTGAAACTACATGGAGAAGAGATGGGACATAGCCATTTTATAGGAAATCATAAAATCAGCTCATTACCGACTCTAACCCTAATTAGGATTTACATAATTTCGGCCCACATACTCAAAATTATCACATTAGAATAATAAAGCATGTAAGATGTACAACGGTCCAAGTGATCACTAACATATTGGGCATAATCACAGTATCATTGCAAACCATACATCTAACCCATAAAATTCGCAATCAAATGGAAGCCCACATAATAGAATTGTTCTAACAAAAACTTGAAATATTAAGGAGAGATCAATTAAAACATAATCTTCAACATGCTTTTTATATACTGTTAAAATACCAAGCTCAACTATGTCGATGCAAGATCAGTAGTGCCAATGTCAGCACCAACTAATCCAAAGTGGCGATCAGGATCAACCCATCTTCTGGAATATACAAGAGAGAATGATGACAGATGATAGAAGAGTATTTTGCAAGGTGGGGCAAAGATCATTTTCTGTTAGCATCTATATGGTTATATGATTTTTCAGTAGCCAATCATATTTAGTTTGTTTTGTATAGCAGGTGGCACATATTTTTTTTCTTCTAGATTTTTGTTACTGATTCTATATATAATTGATTGTGCGGATTTATTTGTTCAACGAGTGAAAACAATTCTTTCACCAGCTTATCTGTGTATCCATTAGTTTTCTTTTGCTGGTATCATGTTTCTTTTATGATATCAGAGCCAAGGCTATGGCTGATACTCAGAGCATTGCTATAGACTCAACTAGAAATCCAAACACTAACCAAAATGCCAACACAAATTCAAATCCAAACACTGACCAAAATGCCAACACAAATCCAATTCCAAATATTCATCCTATTCCAAATCCAAATAACCCAACCCATCATTGCAGTCCCTACTACATTGGTGGGAATTGGAGTTCAGATGCAATATTAATCACTCATACATATTCTTGACAATACCAGCTATTATGCATGGGCAAGATCCATGAAACGAGCTCTCAAAATAAAAAATCAGCTTGGTTTCACTGATGGAAGCCTATGTGAACCAGCAGACCCCAATAGCTTCTTGGTGGAGTACCGGCTCTGCTGCAATGACATAGTTATCACTTGTTTGCAAAACACGATGTCCATTTATGTCAAATGTTGTACCTTGTATGCTGATACAGCTAGTGAGCTTTAGTAAGACATAGAACATCAACTAGGACAATAAAATGCTCCAAGAGTTTATGAGGTAAAACTAGCAATTGTCATTTTAATGCAAAATCAAGATATTGTAAGTGTCTACTACAAGACTCTTCTTGATGAATTAGTGAACTATGAATCCATTCCTAACTGTACCTGTGGAGAGTTGAAATCTGTTGTTGAAAACCAGCAAAGAGATTAGGCTATGAGGTTTTTTTCATGGGGTTGAATGACTCGTACAAAGCACTCAAGGCTCAGATTCTATTGATTTAACCCTTTCCTACTTTCAATTAGGCATACTTTATAATTCAACAAGATGAATAGAGGAGATAAATTTCAAAAGACCTTTCCATGCTTGATTCAATGGCACTAACAACCAGGGGGACTTTCAATGATACAATGAAGTAGAATGGAACAACACAGAAGAAGTATTATTGCATTTTCTGCAAGGTACCCGGACATTCACTAGATAGATGTTTTAAAGCTAATTGTAACAAATTCGTTTGTAGCCATTATTATATGCCTAAATATTTTGGGGATAAATGCTTAAAATCCATGGGTTCCCCCTGGGCACAAATTACGTAGAAAGAGAAGCTCCTTTGCAAACTTGGTCTCCTTACTAGAATTAGAAGATGATAGCAACAGCAATCAAGTAACATTCATTCAAGAGAAGCATGCACAGCTTCTAGCTCTGCTCACAATAGATTCAGTGTCTCACTGCATCAACCTCTGTAGACGCAAATCCCAAAAATCTCTGGTATCTCACTTTGTCTTTCTATTTATGGGACTAAACCTAGCAACATTTTGAATGCGCCATGGATAATAGTCACTGGAGCTACAGATCACATGATCTACTCCACTTCTTTTTTTCACCACTATTTAAGCTAAAGTTTCTTACTCAGTTTCTCTTCCAAATGGTGATGTTGTTAATGTCACAAACATATGGAGCTGTAAAAAATCACAGAGAACCTGATTTTGCACAATGTGCTTTGTTTCCATCATTTTCATTTAATCTAATCTCTGCCAAAAAATAACACAAACATCCAGATGTTGTCTTATATTATTTTCTGAAAATTAGAGCAGGAACTTCTGACTTGAAAAAGGAATTAAATGGGTGAAGTGAGGCAAGGTTAACACCATTTGCTGCAAAGTTAAGTCTCTCTTTAAACCTTAACAGAAGCTCTTTCCTTTAATTCAATTAAAAGATCTATATTAACTACCATTTCTAGCAATATTGAAGACTTTGACCTCTGGCTTTATAGGCTGGGGCATCCATTTTATTCTAGATTAAGACTCAATGAATATCAATTATGTTGCTAGAACTATTAATTAACATTTTCTGTTTGTCTATGTCTAAAATGCATAAGTTAGCATTTTTTGTCGGTCACCACGAATCCAAAAACAGTTTCGATCTCATACATTATGACCTTTGGGGTCCTTGTAGTGAGACCAGCTATGATTGATCCATATTTTTTTTTCCATCATCGATGATTTTAGTAGATGCACATGAGTTTATATGTTAAAAAACAAATCAGGTGCTACTGCTGCTTTGCTAGGCTTTTGTGTTTTCATAAACGTCCAATTTCAGTCACAAATAAAGGTCATTAGATTTGACAATGGAGGGGAGCTTGAAATGAAATACTATTACTATGAGAAATTGATCAAACACCTCAACAAAATGCCATAATTGAACGGAAATAGCAGCATATCATTAATGGTGTAAGAGATTCAAAGTATAATTCCAATGAAATATTGGAATAATTGTATTCTTACTGCAGTTTTCATTATTAACAGGACGCCCTCACTTTTGCTAGACATTAAGACCCCTTTTAAACTCTAATTCAAACACAAACCAAATTACTCACATCTTAAGGTTTTCGGATGCCTTGTTTTTACCTCAACCTCAGCTAATCACAAAAGCTAATCTGAACTAAGAGCCAAAAAATGCAAATTTCTAGGATACCCTTTTGAAATAAAAGGATATAAACTTCTTGACCTTGAAACCAAAATAGTATTCATCTTAAGAAATGTGGTGTTCTATGAAAGCATTTTTCCCTAATAGCAATGAAACTACAAAACTGTTATAGCCTATTCCTACTAACACCATCACAAATTTTCGTACTCCTCCTACAACCATATTTCATGAAATGGAGGTAGCAGGCTGGCTAGAAACAGATACCAACCATAAGGATTCTCATCCACTTCATGAGTCAGAAAACTATCCTACAAGATCATCTTCCCCACCAAATTCTCAAGAGCAAGAACGAGAAACATTTCACAATACTATCAATAGTCCTCACTTACCTCCCAGGTCTTCAAGAGCTAAGAAAACTCTACATCTGCCAGCAAGCCTCATTTTTCCCATCACAAAAGTTGGATAAGCAGAAGGGTCATACCATCTCAGGTAGTGTTTTTCCTCTTGATGCTATCTTATTATATCATAGACTCTCCGAGACACACAAATCTTTTTTTAAATCTATATCCACACACACTGAGCCTAAAACATACCAGGAAGCCCCCACCTCACTTGACTGGTGTAAAGCCATGAATGCTGAAATTGCTGCTCTTGATATGAATAACACTTGGACCGTGACAGATTTTTCACCTGGTAAGAAACCTATTGAATGGAAGTAGGTGTATAAGGTGAAGAATAAGGCTCAGGAAATGTGAAAAGATATAAAATCAAATTATTGGCAAAGATACCGCAAGAGGGCCTAGATTATCGGGGTGGCCAAAATGGAACTGTCAGAACCTTACTTGCGATAGCAACTGTGAAGGGATGCTATTTGCATCAATTTGATGTAAACAGTGCATTCCTACTTGGAGACCTAGATGAAAAAGTGTATATGGAGCTACCTCTTGGTCATCTTAATGTAGGGCACTCAAAGGTGTGCAAACTACTCAAAAGCTTGTATGGGCTCAAACAAGCATCTCGACAATGGTACTCCAAACTCTCAACTTTTATTATTGAGCATGAATTCACTCAATCAAAGGCTGATTAGATTTTGTTTACAAAATCTACTGAGAATTCTTTCATTGTAGTTCTTGTTTATGTGGATAGCAATAATATGGACTGCATTGATTTTCTCAAACGGTTACTTGATTAGAAATTTTAAATCAATGATTTGGATGTACTGAAATATTTCTTGGGAATAAAAGTAGCAAGATCTGATAGAGGTACCCATATCTATCAAGGAAAGTATGATTTAGACATACTATTAAACTCAGGAACAATAGGGTCTGAACCAGTTAGAATATCTCTAGATCAGAATGTCAAGATTTCTAAAAAGATGGGAAGATTCTTACTGATCCTATAATATATAGAAGGCTTGATGGTGGTAGATTATTATACCTACCTATCACTAGGACAGATCTGTCGTATTAAATTCAACTATTGAGTCAGTTTATGAGCACCCCTGGATTTCCATTTTAAATGATGCTTACAAAGTGTTAAGTTATATAAAGAGGACTCCAGGACAAGGGTTGTTATTTTCTGTTAATTCAGATTTAGAACTCAATGCCTACAGTGATTCGGAATGGGAAGCCTGTCCAAATGTACGAAGGAGTATAACAGGATATTGTGTTTTTGTTGGACCTCTTTGATATCTTGGAAATCAAAGAAACAAGATACAATATCTAGGTCCTCGGTACAAACAAAATATAGGGCTATGGCAAATGTATGTTGTGAGTAAACTTGGCTCAGATATTTGTTTCAAGACTTAAAGGTTCATCATCCAAAAGTTGCTACTTTGTTCTATGACGACAAATCAGCTTTATACATAACAACAAACTCATTTTTCCATGAGAGAACAAAACACATAGAATTGGATTTCCAGTTAATACGTGACAAGATTCAGGAAGGAAGTATGAGTGCTGAACATGTTAGGAGCAGCTCTCAAATTGCAAATATATTAACTAAAGCCATAAGTTCTATTCAGTTTTATCAGCATATGGACAAGATGGGAGTTATTGACATCCACTCTCCATCTTGCAGGGGATGTTGAAATATCAAGCTCAACTCTATCAATTGAAGCAAAATCGGCAGTGCCAATGTCAGCACCAAATAATCCAAACTGGCAATAAGGATCAGCAGGAAGAAAACCATCTTCTGGAATATACAAGAGAGAATGATGACAGAGGATAGAAGAATATTCTACAAGTGGGGCAAATGGGATCATTGTTTGTTAGAATCTAAATGGTTCTATGATTTTTCAGTAGCCAATCAGAATTAGTTTGTTTTGTATAGCAGGTGACAGATTTTTTATCTTCTAGATTTTCTTACTTATTCTATAAATAATTGATGGTACAGATTCATTCATTCAATGAGTGAAAACAATTCTTTCACCATTTTCTTTGCGTATCCATTAGTTTTCGTTTGCTGCCATCATATTTCTATTAGCATATGTTTGTCCCCCATTTTCTGAAAACTCATTTTTAACTATACATTTTTCCATAAAATAAATTTAAACGTAAATCGAAAATTTTTCTTTCTTTTTTAAATATAAATTCTTAAATAAAAAAATCGTCATTCCAAACTACATTTTTCTTACCAAATATGACAATCGAATTCATCTATCATTTACACGCCGACTTCAACATATTAAGTTTCTATTCATTGAAAATTACAGGCCGGCTTGCTTTTTATTTCAAATTTTCTAAAAGCTTCTACATTAATCATTCTGAAATTTGCTGGCTGAAGAGATTAAGCATGAAAAATCTAAAAAAATAAAAATAAAATTGGTCTTTGTGTTCATAATAAATTGTCAAATTTTCAATTTTGGCAGCTGGCTTCACACTGAAAAATTGATGGCCGACAATTAGATAAAAACAAAGTAATATTGCGTGTATAATTTGAATAATTAATTAATGCTAAGTAATCAAACTTCTAATTATAATCTATCCTATGGGCTTAATTAATTGATTTATTCACTTTCACTATACCATCAATTTTATAATAATAATCAAATTGCTTTATGTCCCTTGTTTGATCAAACGTTCAATTTAAAGCTAATTAACCATACAGAAGAAAAAGCGACATTCTTGATCAATTCGTTGCTGATACTCTAAAATTCGTCACGTAAAAATAAACTAAGAAATATATGTAGCAAACATGTCTTTATATATCTCATTCATATATACATTTATGTGAATGAAGAATTTCTTCGCCAATGCTCCAAAATCTGTCAGTGAAGGAGAAAATCGAGTATATTGAAAAATAAATATGTAGCAAACATTTTTAGACAACAATCAACCATTTAATTTCTGCACCAAAAGGTTAAGAAAAAATTATCTAAATTGTGTGTTTATTAATTTACCTATCTATACTTATTTGTTCAGCGATGAAAATTCATCGCCGATGCTCCAAAATCCGACGCCTAATGTATGAACTAATTCTATAGAAGCAAACAATTTTAGACTACCTCTGCTCCTAAAGATTAAAATGGTTGTTTATATGTATTTATATACACATATTTATGGCAAAGAAATTATTTTCAAAATATCTAATCGTACGTGTTTAATTGGAGAGGCTTAGGTTGTGCCATGGTTCTTCTCTTCCATATATTAATTTCTTTCCTTGGCTCCGAAGCCACTCCACCACTTGCACCGCCACTGTTACTGCCACTGGCACCTCCTCCGCCTCCACCTCGCAATATTGGTGCAGAGAAAGGAATAATAATTTCGTCTTCTCCCTCTTCATCCGAATAGAATCCCCTGTTCTCTGGTGCAATCTGTGCAGTTGTCCAATCAAAATTCGCAAACGTATCCCGACTACTCGCAAATTTTTTCATCTGATTCAAACTAGGTGCTGCTTCATGATCAGGAACCCTATGCTCGTCATCATCAGATGAACCATCTGATTTTCTTCCTGCAGCCGGCTTTTTACTGCTAAAAATATTCCGAATGGTGGCTGACGGTTTCTTCTTCGACGGTGATACGGCGGAGTTGGTTTCAGACCGTGAAACTTGTTTCTTTTTGCCGATCTTGTTTTTCCTGTGCTTGATTTGGCCCATGCATGAAACTTTTGGTGAAGTTGGTTCATCGAAGTTGGAGTTCTTTGATGATTTTCTTCCTCGTGCTTCTGCCGGAATAATGGATATAATCGGACCGGAAAAACCTCGGTTGTAGTTGGATTTAAGGTTGTTTGCATTAACAACATTGTCTCTACGGCCTGCTGGGGTGAAAGGAGGGTTTTGGAAAGAAAATGCTTTTGGTAGAAATTTTAACATCTTGTTCTTTAACTTTGGCTTCTCCATTGCAATGAAGTGTGTCTCTGTGTTTGCGTATCGTTTATTTATAGATCTAGATCAAGATAAGAAGACACAGCAAAGTATCGAAATGGGTTTGGGTCATTGACATTTACAAGAAACAACAACTCTTCGAAGGACCATTTCACAATTGTTGGTCAAAGGGAGAAATGGCTTTGTTTTATTTTTTTCATGTCTTATTTATATTTAAAAGGTATACTCGTCGTTATTCAAATAGTTGGTCAATTTAATATACTTGACGAGCTTCTCAAGTATTTTCAATATGGCTAATTCAAACTCACTTTGTTTAACTTATTTTTCATATTCCTTACCGTCTTCAAAATCCAATTCTCCAGCCTCAAATTCACATTTGTTGTCTTTCTGTTGATTTGTTATTGTACTAGAACAAATGCAATGCTTTGAGAAAATAATCTTGAGTATTAAATGAGAGTAGATACGTAGAAGTGTATTGCAAGAATATTCAATTTTTTGAATATTTTTTAAAGGAAAATAAAATCGTTGGTTTGTTGGTTTTGTGCATCATATATTATTGCTATTACCAATTAAAATTTACACTCAAAGGTTTGAACTTTCAACTAGGAACATGCTTGCCATACTTTTCTAAAAACGTGGTTTAAGTATTGGAATATTATCCTCTTGGGGTGGAGGAGAGAATAAAATGAAAAATCAAGAACACCAAAATAGGTATAAAGGCTCAAACACAAGACAATTGTCCTCAAACGATATTTGTCACTTCTAGAATTGCTTTTTGGTGCTTAAAGGGACCCTTGACAAAAGGTTTGTAGAATAGGTATAAAGGCTCAAATACGAGATCGATGTCCTCAAACGATGCTTTTGGTAATTAAAGGGACTCTTGGCAAATGGTTTGTAGAATTTATCAAACATTGAAGAAGAAAATACTTAACACTAGCATTTTACTTCCAAAACTTGTAGAACACAAATGATACTTGAATATGTCAAGATACTTTGATGAATCTCTTTCAATATGGAATGATATCTATTGTTGTTGGTTAATTATTGTTTTGAGGAATGAAATATATCTCATATATATAGATTATCACTCATACACCATGAAAATGTTTCAAAGGTTCCTGAAAATATGCATTTTTTCATGAAAATGTGCCCAAAAAAAATAAACCAAAAATTTCAAACCCAACGGTTGGAAAAATTGGTCTATCCAAAATTTTAGCTTCGGGTTATTGAAAACGAGGTTAGGCGAGTGCTCAGCTTTACGCCTAGGCACTAGCCCAGAGCTGAAATTGCCCAAGCCAAAATTTCAACTTCTCTGTTGTTCTTCTCGTTTTGTTTTCGGTGTTTCCGTTCTTGTTAGACACACCCATATGGATGTATTATCATTCCAATATATTCATCATTATAAATTGAACACCAAATTACAACAATCCCCCACTTGTTCAACTGTACAATGATACACATATGCAAAGTAGAAATATTTATGCATAAGGGATTAGATATATTTCGATTTGAATCAAACTATAATGTAATTCTCACAAAGCATCATCGAAATTAAAGGTAGGATTATAGCTTTGAACCAATTATTCCTTGTGATAATACATGTGAAAACACACACAAATGTCATGTGTTCACAAATTCCGTAAACTTGCTTAGCGCTAATAGGGCATTGTACTCATCCTATTCATTGAACTTTTAAGAAAGAGACTCAAACTTTCTATAGAGGTGGCACCACCTCAAAGTTCATCTAGATGAAGTTCTTCAACTATGTTTGTTACTTTTGGAGATACTTATAACTAGTAATGAACTTCATTAAGAGTTTTAAAACACAACCATCATTTAAGTAACAATCAGCATTATATAATTAGGATAGAGTTCTTGCGAAAATTATTATGCTGAAACTATTGTTACCCTTTAAACCTGATGATTACAGTTTTAGTAATGACAAGTAGAATTGTCATCATTAGTGAATCTTTTTTAGTTTGAAAGTTTCAATCATCCTACTCGAAGTAGATATAACTAAATCTCTAATAAGAGGTTTAGTTAAAGGATCTGTTGGGTTCTAATTGACTTAGCGTAATTTAGAGAAATTATTCCACTCTTGATTAATTTCTTTACGTAGTCATACTCATATGTCTAGACTTCTCATTATATACCTCATTGTAAGGTTTTGCTAATGTGGTTTGACTATCATACATGATAGATATCAAATATATATTCTTTGATCCCAAAGGTATCTCATATAGTAGATCCTTATGCCACTCAACTTCTTTCTCAGTATCCGATAATGCCATGAATTCAGATTCCATGGTTGAATGTGTTATGCATGTTTGTTTCTTAGATTTTCAAGAAAATACAACTCCTTCAAAAGTAAATACCCAACTCAAAATAGATTTACTCTCACTGGTGCTAGCTATGCAACTAGTATTAGTAAATCCTTCTAATATAATTGAGAAATTAGAATATTGAAAAACTGAGTTTTTTGTTTTCTTTAAATAATCAAGAACTCTCCCAATGGTCTTCTAATGTTCCTTATTCAGATTACTAGTAAACCTACTAAATTTAATAATCACAAATGTTATGTCCGGTCTTGTGCATTGAACTGCACATATAAGACTTCATATAGCACTTCCATACTCAAATTGAGAGATTGTTATTCCATCATTCTTTATAAGCTTAGAACTTGAATCAAGAGGGGTACTATACTCTTTTATATTCGAATATTTAAACTTATTTGTCACATTCTCGATATAATGTGATTGACTCAAATAGTAACCCCCACTATATTTAGTAGCTTTAATACCTAATATGGTATTCACTTATTCAAGATCCTTCATCTTGAACGTGAAAGATGGAAACATATTTTTTTCTTTTATTCCATCCATATTATTATTCAAAATCCACATACATGCAAATAAACATAACATTTTTATTACATACTTTCGAATATAAATACTTGTCTACGCTATTATGTATAAACCCAAATGAAATAATTGTTAAGTCAAATTTTTCATGTCATTTATTAGGTGTTTGTTTTGAACCATATAATGATTTTATTAGCTTGCACATCTTGTGTTCATTTTCGGGTAGGATAAACCCTTCAAATTGTTTCATATAAACCATCTAATTGAGATCCCCACTTAAGAACGTCATCTTGACTTTCATTTGATGAACATGCAGGTCATGTATGGATGCTAATGCGAAAAATATCATAATTGATATTATTATAGCTATCGGTGCATACGTATCAAAATAGTCAATTCCTTCTTCTTGTCGATGACCTTTAACTACCAATCTAAATTTAAAGGCATTAAGGGAACTATCTAGGTTATATTTTATTCTAAACACCCATTTACAACCTACAGATTTAGATCTGGGTAGTAAATTGAAAAATCCTCACGTATTGTTTGATATAATTGAATACATCTCAATTCAATTGCATCTTTCCAAAAGATACTATCACGAAAAGCTATTACTCCTCTATAGGTTTTAGGATCAGTTTCCACTTGTAAAATATTCTTCTCATTTCCCTCTACTAAGTAAAGTGAAATAAGTTGAGAATTAATCTCATCCACTCCTAAAGTCTTTTTTATACGAGTTCTTTTGTTTCATCGAAACTCACTAGATTGATTAACATATTTAGAAGATGTTTCATCTTATATTCCACTAGAGTTAGAAATCTCTTTATGAGTTTCACTTAATTAATTATTCGATTATAAAAATGGCAAAATGACTCGTCGGCTCGGGCTCGGCCCAGAAAAAGCCCGAGCTAGGCCAGCTCGTGGCTCGGTGGGGCCAAGTCGAGGCTCGGGCTGAGCCCCATTTTGGGACATCCACTAGAGCCAGGCCGACTTGTGTGGCTCGACGGGCCGGCCCGTGAGCAAAAAAAAAAAATCTTGCCGCCGCTTCTTCTTTTTTTTCTTTTATTTTAGTTGTAATTTTTTTATATATGTTAATATTTAGTTATTATTTATAATACGTATAAACTGTAAAAATTTTAAATTTTTTAAAAAAAAATAAATTTGTCACGAATTTAAAAAAAATCAAGCTGGCCCGACTCACTAAAGCCAGAGCCGAAAGCTCGAGTCGAACCTAAATTTTTTGGCCGAGCACTCTGGCCCAAAAAAGCTCGAAGTATTTTTACTCAAACAGAGCCCAAGAAAAAAGTCTCGACTCACAGCTTGGCTCCACTCGTTGACACTCCTATTCGAAGATAGTGAATTCTCAAAGAGTTCCACGTCATTTGATTCAATTATCACATTGGTTTCCAAATTCAAGGAACTTGAAATTGAAATATCTTGATATCAGGAATTTCTTTGTACATTCTTCTTCTTCTTCGACTTTGTATTTGTTCTCCAAAGGATTTCATATCTCTATTCTCGAAAATGTATTGGTATAGAGATCATACAACCGATTGGATAATGCATTGAGTAAGTGACTAGGGCAAATCAATTCATCTTGTTGACGCTTTTGCCTTTTGACTCTTACAGCATCGGTATCTCCATTTGTTGGTTCTGGAAGTGGTGCCAAACTCCAGATCAAGGAGGTAGAAAATTTTCAACGCTTTAAGAAGGAACTTCAACTTGTCTTGCCATCAAGTGAAATTTGTTCCATCAAATCTATCCAAGCGAACAAGGTCTTAATTATGAGTTTTATAGTGGTCATGGTAGTTTCGTTTTCCACAAAATATCATTTGAGATTCTTGAACATACCCTTCAAGGTGAGTGGAGAGAGAACAAAAAGAAGAATCAAGAACACCAAAATAGGTAGAAATACTCAAAACACGAGATCGTTGTCCTCAGATGATATTTACCCCTTTAAGATTGTTTTTTTTATGCTTAAAGGAACTCTTGAAAAATGGTTTGTAGGATTGATCAAGCCTAGAAGAAGAAAACACTAGTATTTTACTTTCAAAACTTGTAAAATACAAATCTTTTTCAAAGTGTGTTTAATACACATTTTTTAGAAGAGAGCGCATTTTTTTATGTGATGGGGAATATGTGATTGAAAAAGAAGGAAAAATTGTTGATGTAATGGAAAAGGTTATTTTATTAAAGAATGTGTGATTAAGAATGAGTAGAAAAATGTAAGGAAAAATTGTTGATGTGATGAAAAATAATATTTTATTGAAAAATGTGTGATTGAAAATTAGTAGAAGAATGAAAATGTGGCTCAAACAGAGGATCAATATGGAATGATCTCACTTGTTAGTGGTTAGTTATTGTTTTGAGGAATGAAGTATACCTCATATATATAGATTTTCATTCATACACCACGGAAAGAATTCAAAGATTCATGAAAAGATGCATTTTTCATGAAAAGGTGCCAAAAAACAAACCACAAATTTCAAACCCAACACTCAGAAAAATTGGCCTGGGCAATGCTTTGTCCTCTAGTTATTGAAAACGAGGTTGGGCAAGCGTCCAGCTTTAAGCTGGGCACTAGCCCAATCCAAAATTTTAGCTCATCCGTTTTTCTTCCCGTTTGTTTTCTTTGTTTTTCGTTCTGGTTCGACACACACATATGAACGTATTATCATTCTAATATAATCATTATTATAAGTTGAACACCAAATTACAACAATTAGTCTTTAAATTAACATAAATATGATGTTTGATAAAATAAGTAAATTTAACCTATTTTGAATGTCGACCAACATACAAAAAAGAGAAAAAGCCAAAAATTAATTTGCTGTATTGTGATGGTGATTCTTTACTGGTTTTGAATTTTTCTCTAAATATATAATGATAGATTGAGCAAGTAATAAAAAGGAATTTAAGTGATCGATATGAGAAACTTCTTGTTTTAATTTGGATTATAATCTACACGTCAAAAATAAGGGGTATGCTTAGTCAATAACAATGTGTAAAAGAAACTGAAAAAATAAAACGTGGACTGATAAGATAAAAGATTAGGACAAATTAGTGTTTTAGTGACGAGTTTGAAATGTATAAAGTAGAATTGGTAAAAATTATGTGAAGGGTCAAGAAAATTGACAATGATTTACTAATTGACCTTTTGAATTTTGATCTTGCCCCCTTACCAAAATTAAAAAAAGTAAAGAAACCCTTGAATAATGCTCCAAAATAGCCACTTCAAATGTATCCTCCATACATCTTGACCTCCAACCCCAATTTCTAACTCCCCCAAAGCACAATGTTTGGTTATTTACTTATATTTTATTTTCTATATTCATTTGGTAAAATTTATTTTTAATCAAAGGTCTGTAAAGATCGGGCTATTAACAAGAGAAACATACACATGAACCTTACTTCATAATGCATGATAAATGAAGAAAAGGACATCAATTTGGCATTGTTTTCATCTTTGGGCTATACTCACGTTATGAACAAGTCAAAGCACACAAATTTGAATAAAGATTAATCTTGGAAATTAGTAATATATTAATCTAATACATCCACAGAATTCTATAGGAAAAAGGGTTGTATGCAGGTTTCAATATTTTATCTGTAAAGTGATAATAAATTAAGTCTACTCCAAATAATTTTGGGATAATCTATGTAAATCTTTTGATTTCAATTTGTTCAATTCAATGAGATGTCTTTATAGAAAATACAAAGCAAAGTTCCAAATGTATAGTCTATTGCCTACTGAGAAGTATATTACTCCCTACGTCCCATTTATATAAGCTCATTTTCCTTATTTTTTTGTCTCAATTATATAGTTTTGTTTCTTTATTAAAAATGTTTTGTTTTGTTCGTTTACTAATATACTCTTATTTCTTTACTACTTCCAATAATAATTTACTACTAATTATTGATAATTAAATGAGAGTAAACTAAGAAAATTTTTGGCAAAGATTGTTTTTCCAATAACATTAAATAAGATTTATTAATCTGTACGAAACAAGCCTATATAAATGGGACGGAGGGAGTAGTAGGCAATCCGATTGCATTAACTCAAAAAGATCCATCAGATTAGGTATGTGCCAATTTATTGACTTAAAGATGAACTACTGAACTTTACTTTCCCACAAGGCCAAGGCTTTTGTAAAATAAATATAATCCCAAAAGAAGAAATGAGACTTCGTACCTAGAGCTTACATTTCAATATTGTAAGGCTCATATCACACATGTTATCGAGCTTCAGAATTGTACTTATATTTTAGCCACATTCCTATCATTTCCCAAAAGCTACCCAATGCTTCCAGCATCAGGAATGCTCATAAAGTCCCACCTTATGAATTAACTTCGACGAAGCCTGCAGGTCAAAATGCGGCGGACATATCCATGGTAATGACAGAAGAAGACAATATTGAAATGCCGATCTCAACATGCATTTGAGCATTCAAAACATTGATCTCCTGTCCACAATTTGGTAACAAAGGCCGTCTGTAGTTGGGCTAAGACCATATTTGGAGGCGATCGCAGGCCTGGTATTCTGAAGCATATTCACAAAACAGACAAGATGGTTGGCTGTGATGACCGTGCCCTCTGATCAGCCAACAAAGGTAGGGGAACTAAGCCGAGCTTAGCGAGGGCAAACAAGTTTTTTCTTATTTTTTTTTGCTTTCCATAAGATGAATGAAGTTCAGTATTATGTCAAAGCAAGAAAACTGAAAATAAAGATGAAGTCGGTGAACATTTTAAATATCGATGTCATGTCACTATAAACATCAATCATACTATCTTCAATTAAATTTTAAGACATGTATTCCATATAGTTATAGACACAAGAACCATGATGCCTGATATAATGTTAAAACATCAATAATCAAGAGAAGTACCATAATGTATCTGATTATAACATCTTGAATTATGGAGACAATTATCTATTGGCACTACGGTGAAGAAATTCCAAAACTGGCATGGCAACTGGCCAAGCTAAAAATATTTCAAAACTACAATTTCCTATATCAAAGCAATCTGCAAAACTCACGAGATTTCAAATAATAGAATATCTAATGATGAATTATCGAAAGTAAACGTATCAACGAAGGAGCACTGTGTTCCAAGAAGGGACGGGTTAGGAACCCCTAGCCCAACATTTTTTCTACCAACCATAGGTATACACATTGGGCTGAATACCAGCCGTCTTAATTTCCCGAAACACCCTCTCAGCCTCAGAAGTATTCCCAGCCCGACATCACCCGTGCACTAAACTCGTATACAACACTATGTCCAGCTTAAACTTATCCTTCAAACTATCAAAAAAGGCTTGCGCTTCCACCGCTCTTCTTTTCTTACACAGTATACCAATCACTATAGAAAAAGCATTGCAATCAGGCTTGCAACCATAATCCTCCATTCTATTAAAAGCATGTATAGCCTCCGCGTCCAGCCTAGCACGAACATAACGCCGAATCAAAATCGAGAAAGTATCAATTGGGATTTCTATACTTTACGATTTCACTAAGGGTCCGTTTGATTGCAAAGGTGGAAAATGGGTGGAAAAAAAATGTTTTACAGAGAATTGATTTGCCTAGAAATTGTTTTACTGAGAATTGTAATTAATTGTGTTTGATTGGTATAATTTTTCATGGAAAATGTTGAAAGTTTGGTGTCCGTTTGGTTTCATTTTTTATAAAAATTGTCCATTAAAGTG
>CAIGRP010060117.1:0-60738 GCA_903798385.1 Fraxinus cuspidata | reverse complement strand
AATGATTTAACCTTTGATTTTGAATAATCCCTTGGGTATAACTTGTATTTATCAATATGAATGTCTTTATATAAGAATTAGTATAGAGATGATCTTTAGTAGGTAGAATCAGAACTGTGGCATGCTAATCCAAGTGAAACTCAAAACAGCCATAGTGAAATTCATGATTCGGTGTTCTGTAAAAGGGACTAATTTTCAGGCTGTAAATTCTTTGTTTGTGGTAAATTGGTGACATGGTTACCTTCATATATCTGTCATAACCGTGTTAAAAATTTGGGAATGAATGAATGTGACTAAAGGTGTGAAAAAATGGATAAAACTAGACAAGGCAGCAACTAAAACTTAAAAAAAAAAAAAAAAATAAAGAAAAAAAGATTTTGTGCAATTTGATAGTTTGCATAGTTTTAAACTTTACATGTGCACTAATCATCTTTAAGGCTTGGAAAAATAATTTTAGTAAGTGCTAGATTGTTAGAAACAATTAGATGACATTGACATTCATAATTTGACTTGCAAAATAATGGGATTTATGGGATTGTTTTGGAGTACAATTGATAACTTGAAGTGATAACGTTATAAAAACTATTTTGGCATTAATGTTCATAGTAAGGGGTTGTGTGTGTGTTAGGGCTATCGAATTGAGGATCGTGCTTAATATTAGATGGTAATATAGGTTAACTTCCGACGTTAATTGAAACGGGGACTTGACCTATATCCCGTAGAAAGATCACTCAGAAAGGCAAAAAGGTAAGTAAAATTCCATTTACAACAATGATGCAAGAACATAGTATTCATGAAAGATTCTATATAGAGTATTGTTGTAATTTGATTTAAACTTTGGTAAGGAGTTCATTGTATATCATATGATGGTTACGATGAGTATGGGGTTTTGAAACATATTGACGTCTATTTTGGTGAAGTACGCCATTACTAGCATTTGCGCGTGCATGCACGATGTTTGTCCTTGTTAAAAATCAAGCATGGGTGATATGATTAGAAAAAAATGAATTTGCATTATAAAATATTTTTATTGACCACTATTAGGTCATCGAGGCATTTGAGGTATGCTTATGTGATAAGCTTTGGGATTGCGGGTGAGATTTCTCGAGTGATCGCAAGGGTAGATAGGGAATGTGCCTTTGGTGTGATTACGTGAGGGTAGATCACTTGATTGTGCCTTTGTAATATTATGATTATTGATGGGGCGGGTGGGAAATTTCTTAGGTGATAATAGGAGTAGTTAGGGGATATACTTCTAGTGCTCACAAGAGGATGGTTCATTCGACTGTGTCGATATCATATTGGTCATTTGATTATTAATATTGTTGCACAGATCCAGTGCACATTAAGTGGGTCAACGGCCCAATGAAAAGAAAAGACTTCAAACGAAAATATTCTGAGCTGACTTTGATGAATATTTGAATGAGGCATTTTTAACATGTTTAAAGAAAATGTCATGGTGTCATATACTCTTATTATTCATAGTCATGACATGCATGATTTTTACTTATTGAGCATTATCTTATGTAGTTCTTGCATTATAGGTGAGTTTGGGACTTCATAAAAGACATGGCTAGTTGTGAAACTTTTACAGGATTTTGAAGTTCGGTCTGTTGTTTTGGTCTTACCATCCATTGTATTATATTTTAGAATAATATAATACAACTTCCATAGTTTAAATTAGAGTAATAACACAAAAAAAAAAAAAAAAAAACACAAAAAAAAAAACTCTTTTGTGTTACATTGATAGAGTTTGGTAGTAACAAATACACTATAATTGAACGTTATTCCTCGTGGAACGATATTTGTATTCACTATGTATTACTTATCAACGATCCCTTACATTTATGAGATTTTCTCAAACATAGTTCAATTTCTATACCTGACCACAAAAATTAATTCGAGGATATTTTTTTAGATTTACCTCTAGATATTTGTTGGAATACGAAAGTAGAATTAACCGAAAATTTAAAAAATACATTTAGTTAAAAAAAAAGACCGTCTAGATGTTCACGTGTATGTTTTATTAAGAATAAATGATTCGAACGTTTACCTAAATTCGATGGTTAATTTTTGAATTAATTCAGAATCACAAACTTTCAGTTTTTGGATCACGAACTTTAGCCTTTTAATTGCAAGAATTTGATGATCAGAACCTGTGTTCTTCTATGGTATTCTCAAAAGTCAATACTACACTGATGGGTGTACACCTTCTTTTAATTAAATTAAGAAACTAATTTTTGGACTCGGCAATTGAATAAATTAAGAAAAATAATTTTTCTCTATCCCAAATTTGAACACTATGAAATTATTGCATTTTGATTTGTTGTGTTCAAATAGGATGTCTAGGTTCCATCTATTCTCTATTTATAGAGATAAAATAGTTTCAATCATATACAACAAGAATTTTACAATCAAATATGAGTTTTAATTAAAATCCAAATCTAATTAGTTTATATTTAATTACACGTGTAGTCCTAGAACTTCAATTACAAATACAATTAATTTTACAACTTCCATAATTATAATTAAGTACAAAATTTTATTATAATTACAATTAAGCACAAAATTCTTATAATAATTGCAATTAACCCCAAAAATTTATAGAAGTACCACATGAACCTAATCAAAGATGTATTATCGAGGCTCCAATAATTAGATCATTTTTAGTTGACCCCAGACCACACAATCTAAATATTAGTCTTTGTTTTTCGACTAAAGATAGAAGACCGCACTCTCGAAATATATAAAATCATATAATCCAATGAATCTGTAATATTTTCCTTTGACATGTCGTATATGTATTTTATCTATGTTCGAGATTCGATAATTATGTATGAGTCTAAATGACATTTTGCCCTTTATATTATTCTCACTAATTTAAGTGTCATTTTCTTCAATGGTCATTTGAACAAATCATAGATGTTGAACTTTGGCCATCGCTAAACATAGAGATCAGATTTTAATCATTCAACAGAAAATATTTAGATAGTCACTCTACCCATTTTTCAGGGCGAAGGCTGCCGACACATGTTCCATTCTCAAAATCCCTACTCACCGAGATATTTGACCAATCAAATTAATCTTACCCATTAATGAATCAAAGAACTATTAAAATCACAAAAAAATATACATATTCCAATCAAGGAATTTAGATGAAATACATTGAGATCAAGTGAAATTTAATTTTTCGAATGGTCATGCTATAGAATTAAATTTGACACGTGGTCCATATAATACACTCGAAGTGTATTGGTGTCATCTTTAACTATTTATATGATAAGAAAAAATCACAAACTCGAATAGTGAATATGTCAACGCTACAACCTTTCAGTACAATGTGACAATCCTAATACATTAGTTATGAATAAATTATTCATGATCAAAATATAAATTGTGTCACACTGTACTTTTCAATACAAGTACCCAACTTACATTATCACAAGTGATCATAAATACTTTAATTCGCATGCTCAGTAATAAATAAATGCAGTAAATTATATATATATATATATAGTAGCAATCTTATTGAAAATCATATCTCCTCTACTAACTATTTCTCTCAGGAGATGATATTTTTGTTTAATATGTTTATTACTTTGTTGACTCGTGGTTCTTCAGAATTTGCCATTACCCCATGTTTCATAGTTGAGTGTCAAGGGCGTGCATATGCAAGCACAATCTTGATGTCCGTTAGGAATTTTTTTGAGCTACACTGTTTCTTTAGCGATTTACAAATTGTCGCATACTCTACCTCCATGGTAGAATTAGCAATGCATGATTGTTTGATACTTCTCCAGCTAATGGTCCTACCACCAAGTGTAAATAGTGATCCCATATAGACTTACGAGAGTCTTCATTGGCCTGGAAGTGCAAATTTGTAAACTACCATATGGTCCCTTGCCCTTCAAAGGTACTTAAGGATATACTTTACAGCCACCCAATGTTCTAGTCCAAGATACGATTGATATTGACTCGCCATGCCAACAACATAACAAATGTTAGGTCTAGTGCACAACATAGTATACACGAGACTAATAACTGTTGATGTATAAGGTATCCTAATCATGCACTCTATCTCTCCAGGAGTCTTAAGGGATTGATCTTTAGAGAGTTGGATTTCATGTTTAAAGGGCAGGTTACCCTTTTTGGAATCTTGCATGGAAAATCTAACAAGTATTTTGTCAATATATGAAGCTTGAGATAAAGATATTATCTTTTTTTTTCGATCTCTTAAGATCTAAATACCTAAAACATAGCAGCTTCACCCAAGTCCTTCACTGTTGGGCCAAATCACGCTTTTGTAGATGATAATCCTCCTACATAATTTTCAATGAATAGAATATCATCCATATAAAGAATTAGAAAAATTACAATTTGATCATGTACCTTCTTCTAGATACAGAGTTCATCAAAGTTCTAATCAAAACCATATATCTTAATCATATTGTCGAATCTCTTATTCCATTTCAGTATTCATAGCTTGTTTCAATAAATCTACATTTACATCATTCATAGTCTCCTTATATATAATTAGATCATCAACTTGTATTGTGGAGACTGTCCGATTGGATTCTTTGACCAACAAGTACCTAGAAGGTGGTCTGATGACCATCTGACTTTGTGTAATGGCTAATGGATCTTGAACTGTGGCTGTTTGGAATTGAAATGTTTATTTCAATGTTGGTATCACCATCACGTGATGCCATTACCTCCTCACTACCTTCAACATTTACTTGTTCAATAGGATCAAACGATGACTATTCTCTCCCACTCAAATAACCTTGTTTAGGTATTCTGATACCAAATGTTGTCTGTCACAAGGTTGCATTTCAAGAATTGATAGGGTGGAATTATTACCACTCATTTCTTCTAACATAACCTTACTCTTGGATTGACATTCATTAATATACTTATCCTCTAAGAAGTTAGTATTTGTGCTAACAAAGACTTTTCTATCTAGAGGACTATAAAATAATATCCCCTAGTAGTACCTTTAGGGTATCCTACATACAGACATATCTCTAACGTTTCTACTTTTCCTTTCAGTGCATGAGCTCGCATCTCCAAACTCGAATGTGATGCAAGCTGGACTTTCGCCCATCCACAATCTTAGAGAAGACTTGGAAATAGACTTAGAAGGTACTAAGTTAAGAATATATTTGTTGTTTATAGAGCATATCCCTAAAATGAGATATGTAGAGTTACAGAACTCATCAGTAACCTATCCATGTCTAACAATGTCTTATGTTTTAATTTTTTCTCTGAAATACCATTTTGTTAGGTTGTACTAGGAGTACTCAATTGAGAAATAATACAATTTTCTATTAAGTAATCCCTAATTTCTCCCGAAAGATATTAGCCACCTCGATTTGATTGAAGTATCTTAATACTCTTACTAACTATTTCTCGACCTCAATCCGATGCTATTTGAATTTTTCAAAAGAATTTGACTTTCGAGCCATTAGGTAGATGTATCCAAATCTTGAGTAATCGCATGTAAAGGTGATAAAATACTTATAACCCCTTTCACAGGTGTACTTACGGGTTCACATACATAATCAACTAGTTCCAATATTTCTTTGGCTCTATGTCATTTTGCTAAAAAGGATCTCTTGGTCATTTTATCTTCCAAACAAGAACCACAAACTAGTAATGGTTCAACTTTAAGTGTGTTAAGTTGACTATCTCTAGCCAATCTTTGTATTCTGTTAAAGTTAATATGTCCAAGTCTAAGATGCCATAGATATATATCACTAGTATGATAGGACTTTTTCTTTATGATTTATAGCAGTAACATTTATTTCATTGAATAATTTAAAATATAAAGAGCATTCATCAAATATCTAGTACAAATAAGAGCTTTATTCTTTAAAATATAAATTGCATCATGCATAGAATTTTACTCAATAACCTTGTCCTATTAAACAAGAAACAAAAATCAAATTGCGCTTCATCCGTGAGACATAATAATAGTCTCAAATACCTATTAGTATTGAAATAAAAATAAGCTACTCTTACAACTATTCGTGCGAAGCCTGCAAGCTTATGAGATCATTCACAAGTAATAGAATTGATGAGTTGAGAGTATCATCTACGGTGAATAAATTCAATTCAAGTTTACTAACTTTTTATAGAATTCGAATCATGTATACAAAAAAGAGTTTGATTTTATTTTATATTTAATTAATTTAAGAAAAATGTAAAAATGTGATTTTTATCAATTTATGGATGATTGTATTGGATCTCGAATCCGCCTATTGCTATGTATATCAATTTTTTATTTGTAATCTAGTTCCGTTCATGTGTTCTTGACAATCAATAAAATTATGATATATAATTTTCTTTCCCAAGAAAAATTAAATTTATCATAACCATGACCCGAATCTATTCCTAGCCCGAATTCGAATAATTAGAATGCATTAAAGTTTAAATTATCTATATGATTGAACATGTGATAAATGTTATTCTTAACATCTATTGCACATATATTAATTTTACCGCGTTCTAAACTTATTGTGAGTCTCTCAACACTACAATAAACAACTAATTATCTAAATTGTGGCCAATCAATTAAATAATGCAATAGGTATGCAAAATTGATCAAGAAATACAAGATATAAACTAAAATACTAATCTTGAATTAAAAAAAATAAACAATAGGGTTCATCTTCATCCAATACAAAAAATAGATCTAACCTAGCATATTAATATATAAATTACAAGAATAATAATAGAAAAACATCACCCGGATCATGAAATAATTCCAAAGATACTGATCTTCAAGCCCAATGATGAATTCTTCAAAATCTTGATATAGACCTTCGATTCCTTACTAGGCCTTGATCTTCTCTCTCTAAATATAGTAATTGACCACTTGTTCTTGATGAATTGATGATAATATTTTGTATAAAGAGGCAAGAGAGGTTTTTTGTTTTTCCATATGTAGCCCTCGTTCTCTATTTATAAGAGTCGAAAAATGCGTCAAAATCACATTCAGTTTAGTTTTCAAAAGAGTTTGAATTGTGAAAGGAAACTAAATATTCGTTTGCGGAAAAGACCCGCGCGCGCGCCGTAGAACCAAATAGCTCTCGGTTGGGAAAAATAGGGTGTCGCGTGTATCTGATTGGGGCGATTCAAAATATATTGAAAAGGTAATCCAAAAGAATACAATTCTTTTAGAAATACAAATTTTTCAATTCAAACGTTTGCTATCCGAAAAATGAGTTTTAATTTGAGGCTAAAAATTGGGAGCATAACTTCTTCGGTTGGAAATTGATTTATGAAAATGATTCCATTATATTTTACTCTTTTACCTCCAATTGAATCAAATTGATCATATATGATCTTCAATAATCATATTGTTCTCCAAATCAACTATTAGATGTTTACAGTTTTGTCCCCAAACTTTGAATTTTTTTCGTTTTCACACATTTTTTGTTTCTTTCTTCCAAATCCACCTATTTGCATTGAGTTCAAAATAACAAACATAATTAACATAAAATTAAGCTATCACCCATCCAAATCACTAACTAATACTCTAATTTAATGACCTAGATAAGCGTACAAAATACACTGATCAACAACTCTTGTTGAAGTACCTTCGATGTGTCTTGTACTCTCCTGAAGAACTAGCATAGACACGTATATATGATTAGTGGCTATAGAGTCTATAACCCAGAGATTTGTAGAATCAACTACCAAACATGATTTAGCAACAAAAAACTCCCATGTATCCTACTTTTTAGCTAGTGCATCATGACAATATTTCTTTTAGTGTCCTTTGTAACTATATTGGAAACACTTGCCTCTGCATTCCATCTAATTTGAGCTTTCTGTTACTGCATGGATTTTTGTTAGATCTCTTAATCTTCTTTCCAATTCCTTCTTTTCGCTTGGAATCAAAGGATCTAGCAATTGCCGCATGAGCATAGCCACACTTATCCCTTAACACCACTTTCCACAGTTTGCAACTCATCGATCAACTCAATCAATGGCATATCCGTCTTGTTCAAGTGATAATCTATAGTAAACTGTGAAAACATATTAGATAAAGAATTAAATATCATAGGAACTTGACTTTCTGATCAATAGTTGCATTCAGATTCTCCGCCATGTTGAAGTGTGAAATCATAGACCTTCACAGGTGTTCTGAGCTTCATGCGAGTGTTTTGTAAGGTATGAAATGCCTCAAAACAAGCCCTCATACTTTGTTGTCCAAATATGCCCTTTAAGCTTTCTAATATGTCATAAAAGGTCAATGACTTGCAAGCTTTTGCTATGACACGGTTGACATTAATGTCAAAATGTAACAGCAGAGCCATCTTCTCAGCTGTGATTCACTTATCATATGCAGCCCTCTTGACCTTGCCTATTATCTCAGTAGGATCCTCAAGACAATATTCCTCAAGCACAAAATAAGTTTTTCAACAATAAGTACAAACATCAAATTACCTTTTCAATCTACATAATTATGCTCAACAAGTTGGTTTTGTTCTAGAATAATTGCAAAAGCACCGGGAGACATTTTGCTGAAATTAACCATTCATTGCATATTAAATTTTTGGAATGAATAATAATTTAGCATATGATGTATGAATGCACATGTAGATCTATCTAACTACAATAATGTAACGATATCTTCATCATTGTGATCTACTTTCTTTTAATTAAACTAATAAACAAATATTTGGATAAAGTAAGAAAAATAATTGTTTTCTCAATTTTTCTCTCCAAATTTGAATACAATGAAATTATTGCATTTTGTTTTGTTATGTTCAATTAGGATGTCTAAGTTCCATCTAGTGTCTATTTCTAGAGATAACATAGTTCCAATCCATATAAAATAAAAATTTCAAATTGAAATAGGAGTCTTAATTAAAATACAAATAGGAGTTTTAATGAAAGTCCAAATCCAATTAGTTTACATTCAATTACATGTGTAGTCCTAGAACTTTTTCAAATATGAGTCTTAATTAAAATCCAAATATGAGTTTTAATTAAAATGGTTTAATTAAAATCCACATCCAATTAATTTATGTTTAATTACATGTGTAGTCCTAGAACTTCAAGTGCAATTACAATTAAGTTTACAACTTTTATACTAGTTACAATTAAGTACAAAAAGTTATCATAATTACAATTAAGCCCAAAATTCTTATAATAATTAAAATTAAGCCCAAAACTTTATAGAGCTACTACATGGACTTGATTGGACATATATTATCCAACCTCCAATAATTAGATTATGTCTAGTCGACTTTAGACCACCCAATCTAAATATTAGTCTTTAGACCACCCAATCTAAATATTAGTCTTTGTTTTTTCACTAAAGACAATAGACTACACTCTCGAAATATATAAGATGACGAAGACAATGAATCTGATATACTTTTCTCTGACTTGTCATATATGTATTTGATCCTCGTTCGAAATTTGATAATTAGGTATGAACATAAATGATCGTTTTGCCCTTCTAATTATTCGCACTAACTTAAGTATAATTTTCTTCAACAATCATGTGAACTAATCAGAGATATCGAAATTTTGTCGTCACACTAAACATTGAGATCAAATTTTAACCGTTCAACAGAAAATACTTAATAATGACTCTATCCATTTCTCAAGACGACGGTTCCGACATGAATTTATGTTCTCTACTTCGCCCTTTATCAAGATCCCAACTCATGTAATATTTAATCAATGAAATTGATCTTGCCCAGTAGTGAATCAAAGAACTATTAAAATTACGAAAAGATGTCCATAACCCAGTCAGGATTTAAATGAAATACACGTGGATCAAGTGAAATTTAATTCTCGTACAATTATGCTATATGGCACACAACACAACAATCTTGGCTTGATTTGGTTCTCTCTGTTATTCATGCCAAAATCTATGGTTATCAGGACGAGTCGATTTGGAAGAAAAATCTCTACTATTCGTACAAGTACTGGCTTCACCAACGGAGGCGGTACAATGGAGCAACAATAGTTGCCACCGTTGTCTTCTAAAGCTTCTAGGATTTTGGCGACCGCCGTCGAGGTCGCGACACGAATGGTATGGTGATCGGGCTAATGTTGGAATCTCAGGGGGTAAATACTATTTTGATTGTAAGTTTTCACTTTTAATTTCTCTGGTAATGGAAGATGAGTTCAATCAAATAGAAAATGTTAGAAAAGTGAAGTTGAAATTTGGCTCGCCATCTATTTGATGCGCATATGCCATAATTTTGCCCAGCAGCCACCATTGAGCTATATACTGCAGCATCCAGGAGGATTTCTTTACAAAATTTTGTGAAGCTCAATATTGAATAAGCGTACTCTAGTTATTTGATGAAATGTCTAAGCTAAAGTTCCTCATCTGGCCATGATTTGTTATAAGTCTGGTAGATACATTTTGTGAATTCCAACTACCATAATTGAAGCTGTTGCAATAATCGCAGACGATGAGTTCATCGTTGAATGATTCGTACGTAAAGAATTGCGAGTTGTTTCCAATTTATCGATTTTATGGTGGAGAAGCGCTGAAAATTCTTACTAATCTAAGTCGAGGCTAAAAAGCCTTAACCATTCGACCGCATGGACTTTTGGTGAAAAGTTTCCAACTTTTCATGAAGAATTGGAACCTTGTCATAAGGTGTTGATAAATAAAAATGTAAATAGTTGATAATTTTTCATTTCTAAACACATTCAAGATACTTGAAACAACATTCATTTCATATTACAAAGAGATTATAATTATTCTCTAACATATTCAAAACCCCCTTTTTGTTCTTCAAGTTTTGGAAGAAAATCACAAGTGCTCAAGTGTTTACTCTTCTTCAAGGCTTGACAACCTTACAAACCATTTTCCAAGAGTCCCATTAAGCACCCAAGGATGCAAATATCGTTTGAGGACAACGGTATCGTGTTTGAGCTTTTCTACCATATTTTGATGTTCTTGATTCTTCCTTTTTGTTCTTTTTTCCATTCCCTTTGAAGGATAATATTCCAACAATCTCAAATGATATTTGATTGAGGACGAAACTACCATGGCTACTATCAAGCTCATGGATTTTCTACATTTTCTCAAGACAAGTTGAAGTTCCTTCTCACAGCGTTGAAGATTTTCTACATTTTTGAACCGGAGTTGGTACCACTACCAGAACCAACAAATGGAGATACTGATGCCATAAGAGCGAAAAGGCAAAAGCATCAAGAGGATGAATTGTTTTGCCAAGGTTACATATTCAATGCATTTTCTGAACGGTTGTATGATCTCTGCACCAATACATCTTAAGCGAAAGAGATATGAAATACTTTGGAGAACAAATACATAGCCAATGAAGAAGGTACAAAGAAATTCTTAGTATCAAGGTATTTCGATTTCAAGTTCCTTGAAAGTATTCCCCTTTTCCCCGAAGTACACGAATTGAAAGCAGTCAAAATTGAACTTCTGAAATCTATCCAAGTGGGAGCAATCATTGCAAAACTCCTTGGGATGTGGGAAGGATATCGAAAGAAGATTCTTTATTGTTTTCGAAGATTACCCTTTCGAACAAATTCAGAAACATCTTCGAATTGAGAAAGACTCGAGGGCAAAAGATAAGAGTGAAAACTCTTATGAATGCACCTTAAAGGACAATGCCACGAAAAAGACCGAACCTTTCAACAAATCTAACAAGAGGAAATCTTCTAACGAAGACTACAAAAAATCTAAGAAAAAGTCCAAGGGAGATTGTTTTGTGTGTGAAAAATCGGGACATTTTGCAAAGGATTGTCGACACTAAAAACAAAATAAGAAAGAGGTCTATTGATGCAAATAGAGTTATGGCTATCGTAAGCAAAATAAATGCTATCAAGGGAAAAGTTCCCAATTGGTTGTATGATACATGTGCAACTATACATGTGACAATAAAGTTGATTTTGCTTATTTGGTTGATTCTTTTATATTATGGCATGACATATTATGTTACATAGGTGCTGGTAACATGAAAAGAATGTTAAATTATGACATGATTTCATATGATGTGAATAATACTTTTAAATGTAAGATCTATAGTATCTAAAATGGTTAAGAAGCCTTATCGAAGTGTGCATAGGACTTCTCATATTCTAGAACTTGTTCATTCGTTTATATGTGAACCAAATGGTATGTTAACTAGATAAGAAAATAGGCATTTTATTATCTTTATAGATGATCACTCTAGGTACACTTATGTTTATTTAATGAAACATAAACATGAAGTATTTGATATGTTTAAGACTTATAAAAATGAAGTTGAACATCACTTAAATAAGAAAATAAAAACTCTAATAAGTGATAGATGAAGTGAATACTTTTCTTGTGATTTTAACTCATTTTGTGAACAAGGCATAGTACATCAATATTCTGCACGTAAGACACCCGAACAAAATGGTTTGGCTCAAGGAAAACTAGAACATTAGTTGAAATGATATCCCATGTTAACATATGCTAAGTTGCCATTTAATTTGTGCGGTGAAGCCTTGTTGAGTGCATGTAGAATATTAAATAGAATTCCTTCAAAATTTATAAAGATTTCTCCTTATGAATTGTGAAAAGGAAGAAAACCAAACATTGAATACTTGAAAGTATGGGGGTATATTGGCTATTGTAAGAACACAAACCCTAAAAGGACCAAGTTGGGTCAAGAGGCATCAATTTTGCATTTTGGATGTGATAGTAATAGAAAATTTTATAGATTATTGAATTTGGAGACCAATGTGATAATTGAATCTAATGACGTAAAGTTTTTTGAGAATTCACTATTCTCGGATAATGAATTAAGGGAAACTTATAAAGAGATTCCTAGCTCTAATGGAACATGAGATGAAACGTCTTCTAAAGATATTCAAGAATCTAGGAAGTATCGAACTAAGGTCAAAAAGTCTTTAGGACCGGGTGAAATTGATTATCAACTTATTTCACTTTACTTAGTCGAGAAAAATGAGAAAAATGTTGTTAGAACAAAACCTTTTGTTTTACAAGCGGAAATCGATCCTAAAATTTATAGAGAAGATGTGGCTTCTCGTGATTGTATCTTTTGGAAAGATGGAATTAAACAAGAAATGAATTCAATTATGTTAAAAAAATACATGAGAACTTGTGGATTTACTACTTGGATCCATACCTATTGGTTGTAAATGGATGTCTAGGAGAAAATATGATATTGATGGTTCTCTTAATACCTTTAAAACTAGATTAGTAGTTAAAGTTTGTCGACAAAAGGAAGGAATATACTATTTTGATACATATGTGCCATTACCTAGAATAACATAAATTAGGAAATTATTCGTATTAGCCTCCATATTTACTTTCATGTTTATCAAATGGATGTCAAGATGACATTCATAAATGCGGATCTCGATGATAAGGTTTATATGGAACAATGTGAATGGTTTATTCTACCCAAAAAGTAACACAAGGTGTGCAAGTGAATAAAATTATTATATGGTTTAAAACAGGCACTTAAGCAATTACATGAGAAATTTGACTTAGCAATTATTTCATCTGGTTCGTACATAATAGTGTAGATAAATGATTGTACTCCAAATTGTGTGATAATTGTATAATATTATTTATTTATACGTTGATAACATATTGATTATGAGTAATCACATGGATTGAATAAAAGAAATGAAGAAGTTTTTATATTCCACGTTCAAGAAGAAGGATCTTGGATAAGTGGATACTATATTGGGTATCAAAGTTACAAAAACTAATGGGGGCTTTTATTTGAGTTAATCAAATTATATAGAGAATGTGATTAATAAGTTCAAACATTTGAAAATAAAAGAGTTTAGTACCCTTTTGATCTAAATTATAAACTCGTAAATAACAATGGAAGAGCAATTGCTCAATTGGAGTATGCAAGTTCATTAAGGAGTCTTATGTATGCAATTCAATGCACAAGATCGGACATAATAATTGTAATTCGTAAACTTAGTAGGTTTACTAGTAAATCAAGCAAGAAACATTGGAAGGACATTGGGAGAATTTTTGGTTATTTAAAAGAAACCCAAAACTTAAGTCTACAATATTCCAAATTCTCAGATATATTCGAAGGAGTTGCTAATGCTAGTTGGATATCTAACATCAGTGAGAGTAAATCTACTTTGAGTTGGGTGTTTACTCTTGGTAGAGGTGCAATTTTTTTGGAAATCAAATAAACAAACATGAATAACACATTCAACCATGGAGTCCGAATTCGTGGCATTATCCGACACGGGAAAGGAAGTTGAATGGCTTAAGACTCTACTTTATAAGATACCTTTGGGACAGAAGGATACATCTTTGACATTTATCATGTGTGATAGTCAAGCCACATTAGCAAAGGCATACAATCAGTAAACAATGTGAAGTCTAGATATATGAATCGAAGACATGACTACGTAAGGAAATTAATTAAGAATAGAATAATTTCTCTAAATTACGTTAAGTCAATTGAGAATCTAGAGGATTCTTTAACTAAATCTCTTAATAGAGTTTTGTGATATCTACTTCAAGTTTGGTGGGGGTAGAAACTTTTCAACTAAAATGATCTACCAATGATGGCAACCCTACTTGTCATTAGTAAATAGTAATACATGAGTTCAAAAGGTAATAACAAATTATTCAATATGTGGATAGTTTTAGCATTATGAATTCCGCAATAACCCTATCCTAATTATATAATGTTGGTTGTTATTTAAAGGAGGGTTGAGCTTTAAACTCTTAATGAAGTTCAACACTAAGTACGTGTATCTCTAAAGGTAACAATGATACTGAAAGAACTTCAACTAGATAAACATCGAGGTGGTATCGCTTCAATAGAGAGTTAAAATTTCTCTTTTAAAAGTTCAACGAATAGGACGATCACAATGACATATTAGCGCTAAGCGAGTTTGAGGAACTAATATACATATAGTATACCAACGAATTACCCTATTTCCTCTATGTGGAAGAAATAAAATTAAGGTTGGCACTTGTGTGTTTGGTTTCACTAGTATTATCATAAGGATAACTAGTTCAAAGCTATCGTGCTATCTAGAATTTTGATGTTACTTTGTGAGAATCACACTACGGTTATATTCAAATAGAAAGATATCTAATCCTTATGCATAAGTGTTGTTATTTTGAATATGTGATTGATTTTGAAAAAATGGGGAATTTTCGAGTTTTGTTAAAAATCATATTGGCCATATGTAGATCGAAATTATGGAATAAAATGGATGGGGCCTCGGGTTTGCCCATACGACTGCATGGGCATGGCACCCATTTAGAAAAGCTGAGCTAAAAAGTCTTAACCATGCGATCACATGGAAAATGCCCATACAAATGCGTGGACTTCGAAACAAGACGTTAAGGCTGGTTTCTAGGTTTAAGTTTTGGTGGCTTTTGGTGAGAAGTTTCCAACTTTTCACGAAGAATTGGAACCATTTGGTGATGTGTTGATAAAAAACTATAAATAGATGATAATTTTTCATTTCTAAACACATTCAAGATACTTGAAACAAAATTCATTCCATATTACAAAGAGATTATAATTATTCTCTAACATATTAAAAAAACCCCTGTGCTCTTCTAGTTTTGGTAGAAAATCACAAGTGCTTATGTATTTATTCTTCTTCAATGCTT
Organism: Fraxinus cuspidata; assembly: GCA_903798385.1. Taxonomy (NCBI): domain Eukaryota; kingdom Viridiplantae; phylum Streptophyta; class Magnoliopsida; order Lamiales; family Oleaceae; genus Fraxinus; species Fraxinus cuspidata. The sequence continues at coordinate 45,122 of CAIGRP010060117.1, read as the reverse complement.
GATCAATCAAACAAACCATTTACCAAGAATCCCTTTAAGCACCAATTAAGTTTTAGAGGGGGGCAAATATCATTTGAGGACAACTATCTCGTGTTCTTGATTCTTGGAGGGGGCAAATATCGTTTGAGAACAACGATTTAGTGTTGAGCATTTCTACCATATTTTGGTGTTCTTGATTCTTCCTTTTGTTCTCTTCTCCATTCCACTTGAAGGATAATATTCCAACAGTACATCGAAATCAAAAGTAGCTTTTGTGAACATAAGCTGATTAGAAAGGCTAAAATTGTAGGCAATAAGAACAGATCTTCCTTTCCAAATGCAAAAGTTGACACTGCAGTCGTTTCTTGCATTAGTTCCACTTGATTAAACCCTGGTGTGAAATCTAGATAAGAAATGGCAACAGTATACAAGGATTTTGTACTTATGGACAGCCACAAAAAGTGAGTGCTCACACACGACCACTGTAGTTTAGATTGGTTGCACAACTTTGTAATGAAAGTGCATCAATGTTTTTACTAAGTCCAGTGCCAATTGGAACTATGGACTTGTGGTGAAAAATCAATGCGGTTGTGAAGTGTAAAATGAAAAACCTGATTACGCCATTTTGTATTTCCAGAGAACGTAAGTAACTGCCATCAATTCGCTCCAAGAGCGAACTTTGTGGGAAAACTTTGAAACTTTGGTCCTTGTTTCGAAATTAGACCTGCTTGGATTCTGTCGACTTCAAAGAGTTGAAGTTATTGATCTAGAGGCAACATCTAGTAACATATGACTCCAATTTGTTGTGAAAATGCAAGTAATTGCTCGACAGGATGTCGAAGCTAATTTGTTGTTTCTAGTTTGAAGTTAGAAGCAGACACTTCAAGCTTATTTTACTAAAGCCTGGTTTTTTCGTAAATGTTCTTGTTATCTTGGACTATTATCAAAAGTTTGGCATTCGGGTGTAATATCTGCATTAGATTTGAGGCGAGCTCTTAGACCTCCTGCGTCCAACTAGCTTGTAAGACCCTACGATATTGAGGCAAGCCATCAAGTCCTCACACATCGAGGCTAGCTCATAGTTCTCTCTATTATTGAGGCAAGTTCATAAGACCTTGCATATCCGGGGTTAACTCGTAAGACCTTGCATCATTGATAGTAAGCCTTAGTTTGTGCTTTTTGTATTGTCGAAGGCGGACCTTGTTCCTTAAAAAATGAAGAAGCGTTATTTTGGAAACCTCGTTCCTCAGAAAGGAACATACTGTGTTTTGGAGTCCTCGTCTTCATGAGAGGATTGTTCCATTTATTCCTCGTCTCCACGAGAGTATCGATCTATTTGCTCTGTGTTTCTATGAGAGGATTTTTTTATTTTATCCTCTTCTCCAAGAGAGGATTGGTTTATTTGTTCCTCATCTTCGTGAGAGGATTGATTTATTTGCTCTTCATCTTTACGAGAGAATTGATATATTTATTCATCGTCCCTGTGAGAGGATTGTTCCATTTATGCCTCACATCGCGCGATGATTGTCAGTCTTTGCTTTATTAAATTCTTTACCATATATTGCTATATACAAGTCCAATACCTAACATATAATGTCAGGCTCGGACTTGAGAGACTATTAGGATAATAGTACCCCAGTAGCATTTTATTAGTATTTGTAGCATGTCATGATACCATTTCTATTATTTCCAAACGCGCATGCAGCATCATCTACATTACCATTGACATGCATGCATGCATGCCACACCATCTATATTACCATTGACATCATATTACTTGCTTCGCATTAAACTATGTTAGCATATCATCTGCTATGATACATGATGAACTACCCATATATTATATCATCATTAGTGTTTGGAGGGAAAAGGGGTCCCAATTTATTTTGTATATGTGCACAGGTTACAGAGAAGATGCTACAAAATATTTGACAAATTATCCATATTACGAAGGAGATGCTACTGAAAATTTGACAAATTATATGCAATTTCTATCTTTCGAGGCTAGCCATAAAGCCCACATCTTTGAGTTTAATTAGTAAGCCCTCAATATTACATCTTTCAATGCTATCTTTAATGCCTCGTCTCTTTGAGGAATTTAGGCTTATATAGGTATTTTCAAGGCAATTTGTAAGTCCTCACTTATTCAAGCTCGTACAGGTAATTTTTTTAAGGCAATCAATAAGTCCTTTCTTATTTAGATTCGTACACATATTTTCGAGGCAATCTACAAGTCTGTAATTATTCATATTTGTAAACATATTTTCATGATTGTTTGTAGGCCCTCATCTATTAGAGTGATTCATGTTTTGGAGACTATCTGTAAGTCATCGTAATTTGGAAACTATTCGTTAGTATTAATTTGTTTGTGATATCTAATATTTCAACGTCTATCTATAAGCCCTTGTATCTCTGTCAATAATCAACTCATATTCTTAGGCAATTTGTAAGACCTCGCCTACTTGAAAACTTATATTTTAAAGTCCGACCTACATATAAATATACGACTCATATTTGGGGACTATTTGTTATCCATATTAATTACGTAGCATTCAAGTGATTGAGACGCCTTGCATTTGATGACTCGACATCGATTGATTAATTATATTGGGTCAATTGATTCAAGTACACTCATCTTGGCTTGGGCTTGACCCATCTTGGCCTATTCTTTCTTCTCTACATACTAGTCACAGTTAAATGTGCAATGTACGTTATTTTGAAATACTTCATAAGTGCTATAAAAGTAATATTTGAAAATGCATAAATATAAAAAATAGTTAAAAATTGTTTAAGTGAAATAAACTTATTATTCAATGAGAATCTCTTTGTACACTATAATTTTTGTGTGATTAATGGTATCTCACTTAACTAAAACCTTTGTAGTTACTATAGAAATTCCTCTTAAAAGTGCAACGTATAGCTATCCGTGCAAGAATACATGTTATGGAAGATATATTTCGACATGATGTATATTGTATGTCCTTAGGCCTCGTCGATTGTCAGTAAAAAATTTCATAAATTGTTTTACCTCAAGTTTGAGGACGATGAACAAAGAAAAAAAATTAAATTAATAATTGAAACCATGGAAACACACACTTTAGTTTTATATCTAAGGGGAAAGTACTTGTTTTATTACATGTTTATAGTTCGTGTATCATGGAATGACTGCTACTGATTATTAATGTTCACGAGTACTAGGGGATATACAAAAAAGAGAAAATAATAACTACCCATTGTTTTACAATGTGCTTTAAGCTTATGCCTTAAGGCTTGTCTCACATAAATGCCTTCATTAATCACATCAACTCTTATATTTCAGTGTCATTTGTCAAGGTTAAAACCATGACATATTGAGGCATATGCCTCAAGGCATATGACTTTGGGCATTTAATTGAGATTCGATGTCCGCATAAAAAATTCATGAATTGTTTTACCTCGGGTTTGAAGACGACGAACACAGAAAAAAATATATTAATAATTGGATATTTATATTAAGGACGCTTTATAGATAATCGAACAATATAATTACAAAATACATAGACATCGTAATAAAAGTATTACCTCCTTGTCAATTACGATAATCCTCAAAATATCAAAATTTTCAACATTACTGGAAAAAGATTCAACTGAACCCTTTCTAACTATTGGGGACTCTAATGGATCATTCATTTTTATATGCCGATAAGTCTCTTATAGAATTTGATTCCATGATGAAGAAGAGCAAAATATTTGATGATTGAAATGAACTAACAACAAATTTGTGATAATAATTTAAATCGTTAAAAGATTAATTCATTTATGTCTAATATTCATGAGAACAATAAAATACATCCATGAACGTGGAATTTAATTAATGAATATAGAAAAATAATTATTTATATACACGTGATTTTGAAAACTAATTTAGACAAACAATATGTATGTAAACCTAGAGAATAAATTTATATCATAGATTAAATGAATAATTTTGAAAATAAATAAGTGTAGATGAACTAGAATAAATTATTTACTTGTAGAGCAATTGATTCAAAACAAATAAAATGTACACGAACTTGAAGAATTAATTTGCACACTTCTGATCGAAATATAGGAGGAATGCAAGCCCTTGAAAATAAATCTTATTCATTATATATGCACGTAAATAGTAAATATATAAATGAATCTTAAATACGTATTGAAAAATGAAAAGTAAGATATGATTGAAATAATTGAATTGTAGTAGGTCAGAATCGTAAAAAAAAAAAAAATCCAGTTTGTTCTACCTCAAGTTTGAAGACGATGAACGAGAAAAAAAAATTAAATAGATAATTGAAACCATGGGTAACACACTTTAGTTTTATATCTTAGTGAAGCATGCTTGTTCTATTGCATGTTTACAATTTGTGCATCATAGAATGACTTCTAATAATTATTAATATTCATGAGTACTAGGGGATAAAATAAAAAAAAAAAAAAGGAGAAAATAACAATCCATTATTTTACAAAGTGCATTAAGCTTACGCCTTAAGGTGTGTCTCACATAAATGCTTTAATTAATCACATCAAATCTTACATTTTCAATTTCATTTGTCAAGGTTAAAAGCCATGACTTACTAAAGCGTATGCCTCAAGGTATATATGACTTTGGGCATTTAATTGAGATTTGGTGTCCGCATGCTTTCACACATAAAAAAAAAAAAAAAATCATGAATTGTTTTACCTCAACTTTGAAGACGATAAAAATAGAAAAAAAAATATTAATAATTGAATGTTGAGATTAAGATTAAGGACACTTCACGAATAATAGGATAATATAATTAAAAATAAATTGTCATTGTAATAGATGTATTACCTCATCAATTACGATGATCCAAAAATATCAAAATTTTTAGCATTGTTGGAATAAGATTTGACTAAACCCTTTCGATCTAGTGTGACTTTAATGGACCATTCATTTTCATACGTTGATAAATCTCTTATAACATTTGATTCCATGATGTAGTAGAGAAAAATATTTGGTGATTGAAATGAAATAACAACCAATTTTTGAAATAATTTAAATAGTTGAGAGATTAATTCAGTTACTTCTAACACTCACGAGAACAATCAAATACATCCATGATCATGGAATTTAATTAATTTGAATTATTAAATAAAAAAAAATTATATACACTTGATCTTGAAAGTTAATTTAGACAAAAGGGTATGTACGTAAACCTAGAGAATAAATTTAAATAATAGATTAAATAAATAATATTGAAAATACTTGAATAATTTATTTATTCTTAGAGCAATTAAATAGCCCCCAAAGCATATAAAGTGTACATGAACTTGAAGAATTAATTAGCATTCTTTTGATCTAAATATGAGATAAATGCAAGCCCCTATAAAAGCAAATCTTATTTATTATAGATGCACGTAAATAGTGAAATGAATAATTTATGTTAAATTTGTATTGAAAAATGAAAAATTAGGTATTATGAAATAATTGAATTGTAGTATGGCTAGTATCGTCCAAAAATGATTCTCACTTTGTTCTACCTCAAGTTTGAAGACGATGTACGGGTAAAAAAATTAAATTAAGAATTGAAACCATGGACAACACACAATTTAGTTCTATATTTCATTGGAAAGTACTTGTTTTATTGCATGTTTATAGTTTGTGCATCATGGAATAATTATTAAACTGCATGAGTACCAGAGGATAAATACAAAAAGGAGAAAATAAGAATTGCCCATTGTTTTACAATGCACTTTAAGCTCACGCCTTAAGGCCCATCTCACGTAAATGCCTTCGTTAATCACATAAAATCTTACATTTTTAGTATCATTTGTCAAGGTTAAAGCCATGAAATACTGAGGCGTATGGCTCAAGGTATGTGGCTTTGGGCATTTAATTGAGATTTGGTGTCCACATGCTTTCACACATAAAAAAAAATAATGAATTATTTTACCTCAGGTTTGAAGACAATGAACAAAGAAAAAAAAAACTAATAATTGAATATTAAAATTATGATTCTGGACAATTTATTGAGAAAAGGATAATATAATTACAAAATAAATAGTCATCCTAATATACATATTGCCTCTTTATCATTAGGATGATCCTCAAAATATCAAAATTTTCAGCATTATTAGAATAAGATTAGACTTAACCCTTTCGAACTATCGTGTCTTTCATGGACCATTCATTTTCACACGCCAAAAGGCCTTTTATAGCATTTAATTCCACGATGTAGCAGAGGAAAATATTTGACAATTGAAATGAAATAACAACCAATTTGTGATAATAATTTAAATAGTTGAGAGATTAATTCATTTATGTCTAACACTCATCATAACAATCAAATACATCCATGAACATGGAATTTAATTAATTTGAATTAATGAAATTAGAAAAATAATAATTTATATACAAATGATCTTGAAAATTAATTTAGACAAAAGGATATGTACGAACCTCGAGAATAAATTTATATCATTGATTAAATGGATAATATTGAAAATAAAAAAAATGTACATGAACTTGAAGAATAATTTGCATCCTTTTGATCTAAATACGAGAGAAATGCAAGCTCTTGAAAGTAAATTTTAATTATTATACATGCATGCAAAAAGTGAATTGTATAATTTATGTTAAATATGTATTGAAAAACGAAAAATAAGGTATTATTGAAATAATTGAATTGTAGTAGGGCTAGAATCGTTCAAAAGTAATTTTCACTTCGTTCAACCTCAAGTTTGAAGACGATAAAATGAGAAAAAATTTAAATTAATAATTGAAACCATGGGCAACATACACTTTAGTTCTATAACCCAATGGAAAGTATTTGTTTTATTGCATGTTTAGAGTTTGAGCATCATGGAATAACACCTACTGATTATTAAACTTCACGTGTACCAGAGGATAAAATACAAAAAGGAAAAAATAAGAACTACCCATTGTTTTACAAAGCGCTTTAAGTTCACACCTTAATGCCCGTCTTACGTAAATGCCTTCATTAATCACATGAAATCTTACATTTTCAGTGTCATTTGTCAAGGTACAAGCCATGACTTATTGAGGCGTATGCCTCAAGGCATATAACTTTGGGAATTTAATTGAGATTTTGTGCACACGTGCAATCACACCGAAAAAAAAATTATATTAACAATTGAATATTAATATTAAGATTAAGGATGTTTTATGAATAATATGATAATATAATTACAAAAATAAATAGTCATCGTAATAGACATATTACCTCTTTATCAATTAGGACGAGCCCCAAAATATCAAAATTTTCTGCATTGTTGGAATAAGATTTGACTAAACGCTTTGAACTATAGTCTCTTTAATGGACCACCCATTCTCATACGTAAATAATTCTCTTATAGTATTTGATTCCATGGTACTAGAAAGCAAAATATTTGATAATTGAAATGAAATAACAACCAATTTGTGAAAATAATTTAAATAGTTAAGAGATTAACTCATTTACGTCTAATACTCATGAGAACAATCAAATACATCCATGAACCTGAAATTTAATTAATTTGAATTAATGAATATATAAAAATAATAATTTATAAACACATGATCTTAAAAATTATTTTAGACAAAAGGATATGTACGTGAACTTTGAAAAAAATTTATATCATAAATTAAATGAGTGGTCTTAAAAATAAGTAAGTATACAAGAACTTGACAAATTAATTTGCACCATTTCAATCTAAATATGATATAAATGCAAGTCCTCGAAGATAATTGTTAATTATTTTACATGCACGTAAATAGTGAATTGTATAATTGATAATTAACACGTATTGAAAAAGGAAAAATAAAGTATTATTGAAATAATTGAATTGTAGTAGGGTTAGAATTATCCAAAAAATGATTCCCAGTTTATTCTGTCTCAAGTTTGAAGACGATTAAAAGAGAAAAAAATTAAATTAATAATTGAAACCATGGGCTACATACACTTTAGTTCTATATCTCAATGGGAAGTACTTGTTTTATTGTATGTTTGCAGTTTGTGCATCATAAACATAACACCTATTGATTATTAAACTTCACGAGTACCAGAGGATAAAATACAAAATGGAAAAAATAAGAACTACCCATTGTTTTATAAAGCACTTTAAGCTCAAGCCTTAAGGCCTGTCTCACGTAAATGCCTTCATTAATCACATGAAATCTTACATTTTAAGTGTCATTTCTCAAGGTTAAAGTCATGACTTATTGAGGCGTATGCCTCAAGACTTTGGGCATTTGATTGAGTTTTGGTGCACACATGCAATCGCACAGAAAAATATCTTGAATTGTTTTACCTCATGTTTGAAGATGATGAACACTGAATAAAACTATATTAATAATTGAATATTAAATCAAGATTAAGGATGTTTTATGGATAATAGGATAATATAATTACAAAATAAATAGTCATCTTAATAGACGTATTATCTCTGTGTCAATTAGAGCCTCAGAATATCAAAATTTTCTGCATTGTTGGAATAATATTCGACTAAATCTTTCGAACTATAGTTACTTTAATGAGCCATTCATTTTCATACGTAAATAAGTCTCTTATAGCATTTGATTCTATTACAATGGAGAGCAAAATATTTGATAATTGAAATGAAATAACCAATTTGTAATAATATTTTAAATAGTTAAGAGATTAATTCATTTACGTCTAATATTGATGAGAACAATCAAATAATTCCATGAACATGGAATTTAATTAATTTAATTAATGAATATAGAAAAATTATAAATAATAAACACATGATCTTGAAAATTAGTTTAGACAAAAGGATATATAAGTGTACATGGAGAATAAATTTATATCATAAATTAAATGAATAATCATGAAAATAAGTGTACATGAATATGAATAATTTATTTACTCCTTGAGCAACTGAATAGCCCGCAAAACTTATAAACTGTACATGAACTCGAAGAATTAATTTGCACCATTTTGATCTCAATATGAGACAAATGAAAACTCATTAAAAAAATGTTAATTATTATACAAGCACGTAAATAATAAATTGCATAATTGGATGTTAAATATGTATTGAAAACGAAAAAGTGAGGTGTTATTGAAATAATTGAATTGTAGTAATGTTAGAATCATCCAAAAATGATTTTCACTTGGTGCGATATTTAATATATTTTACATTATAGATATGCAAGTTCATTCTAACCCCAAGTAAGTTTTTAATTTCTCTAGATAAATCCTTGTCTTCTATTTTTCTTGCATTCCATATGTTTTGTTCCGTTAGTTGACTTGACCGTTAAAGTGCAAACGTTAATCGGACCTTTTTTCTGCCATTAACCTTTGTGTCCTAACAGCGTGTTCCTTGTGCAATCGAAGCTTAGGTGAAATTGAAGCAATCGAAGTCTTATTCGCCACAAGATCGACGGATTTTGAGGTCAACAATTATCTTGAATGAAATCAAATTAAAATGTAGTTACTCAATAAAGTACAATTATTTATTTAAATCAAACATAAGTATAGTTAGCTCAAATGAAACTAACATTTGTTGTGATAGCATTTACTAGACATGTGGGATGGTCATTTTGATTGATGACACATCATCAAATCCTATTAATCTAATTGACGGAAATGGATGAAATGACCTTGAATGAGAAGAAAGAATAATTGTGGCCGAATATGTTCTTCATGAAGTAGGTCGACCTAAAGGGCCTGATTCTCAAAACTTCCACCTTTGCATACAAGCATTAGAGGAAAGAGCTGGCTCGCGTCAATCATGCCAATAAACTCTCTTTCAGTTTCAAAAAAAGAGAAGGAAAAACTAGAGCCTCAGCAAGAGAGGTCTAAGAGAAGGAAATAATCGAACATCAGGGTGATATGTCCCATATCACCATGCACCAGACTACTTTCCTGGTGAAGCTCATTGTTCCAACGCTCATAACTTCCATTTAGGTCAAGGAAGACGAATGACGGTGTTGAGGAGGCCTTCAAAGAAAGAAAAGGAAATGGATTGCCAACAGGGCCAAAAGGAAATGGGTTGCCAACATGCTCCTACTTGAGGTTCAAATGGCATAGAGGGTGCATAATAAATAATAGCCTGAAAAATGTCCCACAACAAGACTTGATATGAACCCCAAGAAAGCAAAAATAAGATTAAGAACTTTAATCCAATGATATCTTGAATAAAATACTAATGTTTGAAGGGTTGAACACAACAAAGATTAGAATCTTTGATTTGTTTTGGATAGTTCAATAAAGAATAAGGTTGAAAGCGAATCTTCTATATAATTAATTCTCAAATCATATGTTGTGATTGCTTGTACAATGAATATGCATTATATATGCGAACATAAAAAAAAAAACCTTAATTTACTCGAAAAAACTAGATAAAGCTAAACAAATAGAGTCCAAATCAAACTAAACAACAAATCTTGTACGTTCAGATTTATAACATGCATGCGCATGACGTTTATGCTTGCATGCACAAGGTTGGCCAATTTTGGTCTCACATTTTGAAATTCTTCGTTTTACGTGAGCAAGGTAATTAAAGCCTTGCATGAGCATGGCCTTCCAGATCAACTCTCTCTTTCTTAGCTTTGATCAAATGCACTAAGGTTGGTTTTTCTTTCACGTCCATCTTGAAAATTGGTATCTTGCTCGTTGCACTTGAACTCTCGGCCAACATAGCTTGGACAAGTCCTTGCATAGTTTCTTTGATCTTCTTTACTCTTAATCTTGTTATTGACCTTTTTGGAACATGTAAAGGATCTTTACTAGTCGGTTATCCGTGATATTAATCATTCCTCCCTCTTCAAAATGATTCGACCTTGAATCTTCGCTAGTACCAAAAAGAGAAAGATCAACAATATTAGAAGTAGCAAACACATTATACTCACTTGGAAGGTTCAATTTGTAGGTATTGTCATTAATCTTCTCAAGAATTAGGAATGATCCATCTTATCTAGGTTGCAATTTAGACCTTCTTTGGGCTATAAAACACTCTTTTGACATGTAAACCCAAACTCAATCTCCTGGTTCAAATGTCACACATCGTCTTCCTTTATTGGCATGAGAAGCATGATATTCATTCTTCTTTTCAATTTGAAGACGAACCTTCTCATAGATTAACTTCACCAATTCAGCCTTCTTCTTACTATCCGAACTACATCTTTAACCAATAAGTAAATGAATTAAATTCAACAGAGTTAGTGGATTAAAGCTATACATAATTTTAAAAGAAGAATAAGAAATAGTAGAATGCATGTCCCTATTGGAAAACTCGTGACCTGTTCTTGGTTTAATCTATGTAAATGTATATATTTTTAAATGTATATATATATTTTTTAATTTTTGTAAATGTATATTTTTTAATTTTTTTAAATATCATCAGTTTGATCCTGGTTCAACCTTTTGACCCTTGACCCCTTCTCTTTTTTGGGTCGATGACCGCGTTGTTTTTAAAACATTGATGCAAACTCTATGGATGGTAAACAATTCTTCTAACTTTTCAAATTTTTATTTATTATAGTATGTAAAAGTTGAGTAAGTATTCTATTAACTACCTCGATTTGTCCATCTATCTGTGGGTGACATGTAGTAGAAAATAACAGTTTGTTTCCCTACATACCCTACAAAACTTTCCAAAAGTAGCTAAGGAACTTAAAATCCCTATCAGACACAATATTCCAAAGTATATCAAGGAGTCGCACTATCTCTCTGAAGAATAAATCGGCTATGTTCGTGGCATCATCTATTTTATCAGACACAATACTCCTAGGAATGAAATGTGTCATTTTACTAAATATATCCACTACTACGAATTTAGAGTCTCTATTATTTTTAGTCCTAGGCAGCCCCAATAAAAAGTCTATAGACACATCAATTTTCGACTCAATAGGAACGAGTAAGGGCGTATACAAACCTCATAATAAAACCTTAGATTTGGCCTCTTACAAGTAATGCATCTACTAAGAATACGATTAATATCTCTTTTCATCTTAGGCCAATAAAAATACTCATACGACATTTCGAAGGTTCCCTAACACAAAAATGCCCCCATTAATCCCCCACTATGTGCTTCACACACCAACAATTCACGCATGAAAGAATTAGGCACAGATTAATTTATTTTCCTTAAACAAATACTCATCATGCTCATAAAATTTATCAATGGCTATCTTATCACGGACATATATATGTTAGAAAAATCTACATCTTTGGCATACATATCCTAAACATACTCAAATCTAAGCATTAAGGCAATTAAAGAAGTAAGAAGTACATACCTTCTGGATGATGCATCAGTTGTAAGTGTTATGCCCTATGTCTAGTCAACTTCGGATATAAACATTTTTAACATATACTTGACACATATCATTTATGGAAGATCTATTATTTAATTAAATTACTATTCAAATAAATTAAATAATAGAATACCTAGAATCAAGTCTTGGTAATTTGTTAATCACAAGGAGTTGTGCTTGTAAGATACAAATTATATAAGTCTGAATCTTAAATCATCCTTGGTCGTAAGTAATAATGAGGTATGGATACCATTATTACAATATATCATCACGTGTGGCATTTCTTACTTGTGAATTTAGTAGTTAGTCTTACAAGTTAAAGTGTGGTGATGCTTAAATGAACATGTGACCGCTGAGAAAATTCCACATGGATAACTATTTGAGTTTCAATGATTAATTTCTAACGTTCGATAATGAAATTGTTCCTTTGACTTAAGATCATCATAGTACCTTATATGAGGACAGTCATATCTTGGTGATGTTGGATGTTGCTTTGATAAGGGTCGTTAATACGACATTGTTCGGATATGTCAGGAATTATATGAAGGTTGTGAATGATCAATAGATGATCGTCACCATAACATAGTAAGATATTATGATCTTTATTCCATTCAGTTAAGTTGACAACAAAATACTTGGTCAATGTGAGCTCATAAATCAAAAAAGAATTTTCGAGTTACATTGACTTAATAGTGAAATGAAAGATATAATCGATAATTGAGATTGACACATATCTATCTCGTAATTATTAGATCATATTGATGAAAGGATTATAGTTTCAGGGCATGAACATGTTTTGTTTTGTCATACCACATGACATTTTTTGTCACTTGTATTGTCCTGACACATTGCTATATCTCAAACGACAGATGTGAATTGATGAGAAATAAGAAAGGGATATTTTTATATATTGATTTTGGTTAGATCAAAATAATAATTCACGTCGTTAGGTATCGTGATCGGAAACCTAATGAGTCATACACAAAAGGAGAACCAGAAGAATGAGTTTCATTAATTAATTAACAAATATTGTACAATTAATCAGTTGGGTTGTTTGTTAATAGACCAGAATTAATTATTAGATTAATCAATTCATGAATCAAATTTAATTAATTGGATTAATTAAATATTAGACCATGTTGAGTTTAAGAAATGGGTTCAGCCCATTATAACTTATATTAATAGACTATTAGGGTTTTAGAAAAACATAATACAAATCATAATTATTCGTGTTCCAAGATTTGCAAAAAAAAGTTTGCAGGTTCTACAAAAAATATAAAATTCCTATCACAGTTTCTTTCTAAACACAAACAAGATCCTTAGTAGGAATTGAAATTATTTTATTTTCCGCTATGCATGATTAAGTAAATTGCCAATAGTGGTATCAAAGCCTATTTTGTGCTTGTTAGAAATTGTTTTGAATATTGGAACAATTAATTGTTGATTGTTATTATTTTTGGGTTTCTAGCTTTTAAGAAAATTTGATTTTCTTGTTCCAAATTCATTTTTTTTTAAATCGAAAAGGAAGGCAACGACAAGCAGCGCACATGAACAGCAGCACCTAAGCTGCATTTGTAGCTGCACTCGTTGTACCAGATTTATACCATGTGTTCGCAGTACCTAAACCATATTTGTAATTGCACTCGTATGTCCAGATTTATACCATGTGTTCGCATGAATTTTAATGCTTGCCTACGAATGGTAAATCAATTTTGGTATTGAGAAATTCTTCTTGTTGTGTGAAGCATGGTTTTTCAAATCAGCTCCCTCTTTCTTATTGTGAATTAAATAGGTATATGATGAGTTTGAACCCCTAAAGTGTGCCTTTTGCATCGCGTCTGAAAAGTTCCTAGGTTACATAGTAAACAAAAGACGCATTGGGACCAATCCTAAAAAGATCAAGGTCAAAGATGCAATCATCTTAGAAACCTAAAAAAGTGTAAAGTTTTGCCTATGGATGGCAGTCCTAAGCAATTATATCTTTAAATTCATCGATATATGCCTTCCATAATTCAAGATCCTCAAAAGAGTGAAGATGTTTCAATGGGTAGAGAAGTATGAAGTGGGCTTCCAAGTATTGAAGGTTCACCTCAACCAATCCCATTTTCTCTCCAAGACAAAGGAAGCCTTATTTCTATACCTGGCAATATCATAATAGGCCCTTACTCCTCCTTGTTTGGTAGAAGGGAAACCAGAATTTCCCGTCTACTAAATGAGCAAGACATTGCTATAGGTAGGAAACCCGCTATCCTAATAGGGATAAGTTCTTCTTATCATTAATCACATTTTTTCAAAAGTTGACGACCTATAGCTCGGCTCATAGCATCCATGTACTTTACAAATTTTCCATTTAAGCATGTGGTACAGAAGTTCGACGCCTCCGAGAGATTAATGAAGTGGATTGTGGAGTTGATTTAGTTGGACATTGTCTTCAGACGAAAGACCTTTTTCAAGGGACAAGCTCTTGCCAACTTCTTGGCCGAATTTGCCAACGTCCCTATAATGGAGGTGATGATAGAGCATGTTAAGCCCCTAGCCTGAAGCTTTTTTATCAGTAGTTCATTTGAAGAGGCAAACTTCGGGGCAAGATTTATTTTGATAAGTGCAGAGTATCATAAGCTAATTTGTGCATTGATGTTTGGTTTCAAAGCCTCCAACAACGTTGTTAAATATGAGGCCCTCCTAGCTAGGCTAGTGCACAAGAAAAAGTAAATAAAGGGGCGACTTGTATATAGTGACTTCTAGCTCGTGGTGAGCTAGGTCAGCAACAACTTCACTGTAAGAGAAAAAAGCATGGCAGCTATCTCAAGCATGTCATGAATTTTTTGCCTCATTTTGAAAAATTCGAGTTTATGCAAATCCTTCAGTTGAAAATGCGGATGCGCTATCAGAATTGGCCTGCAAAAAGATTCAAAACTTTTAAAGATAGTGTCAAATGAGCATCTATAAAAACCTTCCATAAGTAGAATCAATGTTATGTAGGGTAAAGAAACCCCCAGCCTAGATGAAGCAAAATGTTGCCTTTTTTTTACAAAGATCAAATCATTTCGGATGATAAAGAAGGGCCCCACAAATTCATCATAGAATGGTACACTTCATCTTCCTCTAGGATGATGTGTTATATAAAAGGAAATTTTTCTTGAATCTCCTCTGATGTACATAAGAAAGAGTCAGATTATGCCCTTAGTGAGATCTATGAAGGAGCATGCAACAACCATATGGGAGGTTATGTGGTAGCCCAAAAAGTACTAACGAAAGGATATTATTGACCTATCCTAAAGAAGGATGCATTGCACCATATGTGTAAATGTGACAAGTGCCAAGAGAAATAAGCAATGACCGATATACCATTGTTGCCATTGAGTACTTTACCAAGTGGATAGATGTCGAATCGTTTCCAAGATCTCTAAATTCGACACTTTCAAATTCATCTAGAAGAATATCCATCATCAGTCGATTCAGCATTCCCCATTCACTATCTTTTGACAATGGACGACAATTTGACAACAAAAAGTTTAGAAAGCTCACTTGGGATCAAGAAACGCTTCTTTGTCCTCCATCATTCTCAAACTAATAGTCAAGTTGAAGACCATCAAGTATACTTTCAAAAGAAACTCAATATTTCTATGGTGCTTGGATCAATTAGATCTCCTATGCGTTGTGACAATCTGAACTAACATTATGATGGCTACTAGAGAGACAACATTCTCCATGGCATGTAGTGTTGAAGCTATGGACCTAATTAAAGTGGGACTTTTTCTCTTTATCTCATCTACTTCATTGAGATTACCAATGATGAGTTGAGAAGGGCAGAATTGGACTTCCTTCAAGAAATGAGATGAGTCTCAATTCAAGCTTGCCTCATATGAAAGGAAAATGACTTATTACTATAATGCAAAAGTCAAGAAGAGGCCATTATATATATATAATCTAGCTCTAAGAAGAGTTTTCCTATATTCGCAAAAACCTAAAATTCACAAATATATTGTATCATAGTCAAGTAATAAAGAATGAGTATAGCATCATTCCGACGAGAAGTCAACACTTAATTTAGTTCTTATTAATACTAACTTTAACAAAATATTAAAATTGGTAAGATTTTATAATTTCAAATTAGAGTCTATAACTAGATAAATCCTAAACTTTTAACTAATGGAACGCGGTTAAGAAACTCAATTAATTGAAACAACTAAGACTTCATAATCCTCCTACATTCTTCCTATTCAATATCAGATAAAGAAGTTGACAACACATGTTTAGATTGAGGATCAATGTTTCTGTTTCATTTAATAATATCTCACGAATATTGTTACACATATCCGCATATATGATTCTACTTTATCCCTATGAATGATGGGAATATATTAAAATACATTGAATTGCAAAAACATTCAATGAAATCATGCGAAGCATAACATTATATCTCCATCCCCATCAAACTTTATAATGATTGTTTCTACATGCTACAATTCCTAATTTTTTTTCTTGAACAAAATAAAAATCACAAATCTTATCAATTATTAATCAAGGATTGGAAAATCGTTAATAATCAATCTATCAGTCATACTAAACAAATATTAAAGTAAAAATCTGAAAATTACCATCAAAGCATCAAAACATAGGGATCGTAATTATCCTAGCGCATATACAATTAGTTGAATGTCACGGTATTACACAAACACAAATTGAATTGATAGTACATCACCCAGAATTAAAGTGTAGAAAGAAAATGAATGGTGGTCTTGAATTCTCGAGTCTCTTCAATAGTTTTTGATTAATCTTCTTGAATTTCTTATTCTTCTTCAAAATCCAAACAGTTAAAATATGGTCTATTGCATAATACCAAGCGATCACATTGTTCATCTGGTTGCGATAGCATGGATGTAATCCAGTACATGGCAAGGCATAGCCTATTTTTCTCGTTTCTAATTTGGTCACTAAAGTTCCTTTATTGTTTGCATAGCATATTTTCCTCATGAGGCATAGCCTATTTTTCTTTTTTCCAGCTAGGGTCCCTTCTTGTTTGCATCATGTGTCCTTCATCTTTCAATCTCTACAATTCAATCTTCTTGCTCCCCAATCATCTGCACTTGATTAATTTCAAGCTCCGAAAGATTGCAATTTATTTGTTCAAAATTTTCAAATATTGAATTTAGCTCTCTAAACTTGTGAATATCATCCAATTGCTGTCTTAAATTGGTCGCGTGCAATCTTGTTGATCTTCAATTTCTTCGAAACAATTTTAATTAGGCTCAAATTTCATTTCTTCGTGCCAGTTTCATATAAGTCAGGTTTCTCCTACAATTAATATAATTATAATAAATTAGGTAGATATTCGCTTACGTGCATGGATAGTGTGTATATAATACACTTATCAAATAACCCCAAACTTAAACTTTTTTTCATCTCGAGCAAGCCGAGCATGATTATCTACTTAAGACATAAGCAGATAAAAAAGATCAATGCGTTAGATAGCTTACTATATTTACCTCAAGTACTAAAACTATTTAAACAAGTCATAAAGGCTTCTAAGTAATACTAGCAAAACAATTTTTTTACTTTATTCAATGCTCGTTTGATGCATGTGTATGTGTAGTCAACTCAATGTTTGGCTGTTTATTTACTTACTCTCAATAGTTAATTATTTCATTTCTCGCTCGTGATAACACTTGGTTGAAATTGGGTCAAATAATTAAAAATGAGAATAATATGAGTTATATGAAAAATAATGGATCACACAACAACCAAGATTTTTATGGAAGAATGGGAAAATTTATTATACCAAGAAACTAAAATTGTATTTACAAGATTTGATTCTCTCAATCTAAATCTAAACAATTATCTCAAATTTCTAATATATAAACAATGATCTAATTATTATATTGAGTCTCTACGGAGCTTATACCTTGTGGAGTATTTATAGGAGCCAAATCTTAAAGTTATGGATAAAGTGGAGTCATTATCCCATTCAAACTCTCAATCCATGATAAAATTTAATCCCTTATCTAACCAAACTTATCTCGGCTACCTCTACGAATCAAACTTCTAAATCACATAGAATTTGAGTCCCAAACATAACAAACTTCACCTTGACATAAATTCCATTGCAAGGAATTAAATTTTCACTCTTCAAGTTATTCTCTAACTCTTCCCCCTTTTGAACACCCCATGCCCTATCGGGCATACTCAGCAACCGTGAACCAAATCGAAGTCCCACTTACCAGCAAAACTACTTTGCATGCCATCTTTGCTTGAATCATTCGGTTCATTATCAGCTCCAGCCGAGTCACCAAATCTGTTCGAATCACTATGAGCAACATGATCAACAAGATCACAACCAACTCTACCTTAGCTACTGGAAGATTCCCCAATAGCATTGTTCGAATCAATACGAACAACCCGATCACAACCAACTCTACTTGAGTTATTTCTTATTGAACCATAAGCTCCAGTTGCACCTACAGTGAGCACCAAACCGTCTAGCACATATAACCTGGACTTTCTTCGTCCCTTTAATACAACTTGGATACCATTGCTAACTTTTAGAACTCCACATCCACCGGTATATCTATATCATTTTGAATTAAGAGTACTTAAAGAGATTACATTCTTGTTTATACTTGGAACATATTGAATCTGGCTAAGTATTCTAACGGTCCCATCAAATATCTTGATTTTGACATTACCAGTTCCAGTTATTTTACAAGCCTTATTATTTCTCATTATCACATAACCCCTTGTAATTGTTTCATATGAACAAAAATCAATCCCGATTTGAATACATATGAAAAGTGCAAGCCGAATCAAGAATCTAATATTTGTCTGGTTTGGAGTCACCTTCAATAATCAACAAACAATCTCCATCGATATCTTCTTCAGTGAGATTGAATTACCAAAATTTTCTAGTTGTTCCTTCTGATTTGTAGTAGTAAATATGTTCTGCCACTCATAGAAATCCCTCTTCTTATGCTCCTTGTTGTTTTAATACCAACAAACTTTACCGTTGTTGATATCCTTGACTCTGCCCCTTCCATGATCACATGTTTTTCTCTCACAAACAACAAGACCCTCTTTTGCATGGGCCTCAAAGCCGATGACCAAATGTTTCATGTTCTTCTTAGAATAAAGTGCATCATATACCTCATCAATAATAAGAGTATTCCAACTATAGAAAATAGTATCTCTAAAAGTCACATATGAAGTCGACAATGAACATAACAATATCAACCCTAATTCCTCTTTATCATACTTGACCTTTTATGGTCTCCAAGTTAGTGATAATTTCCTTGAACACGAATAGATGATCTTTCAAAGATCCACCTTCTGTCAAGCGATGAAAATACAAACTCCGCTTCAAGTGTAACTTATTTATCAAGCTCTTTGTCATACAAACCGTCTCTAATTTTAACCACAATCCAGCGGCACTTTTCTCCTTTATCACGTCCTAAAAATTTGATTAGAAAGATGAAGATGTATTTGTCATAGGCCTTTTCGATCCTTTTGTTGCTTTTCCTCTACGGTCATTGTTGCAGACATTCTATTTATCCCCAACAAAGCATCATCAAGATCTAATTGAGCAAGAACCACTATCATCTTGATCTATCATAAAGAATATCTATTGTTGTGATCCAAAAGAGAATCTCAAATTTCATACTTATCTTTCCTAAAACAATTGACCTTGTTCAAGCCTCGCTTTAATAGCAAATTTGGACCTCCCAAGAAACTAAGAAAGAACTTGGTTCTAATACCACTGGCTGAAAACTGGGCCAAATAATTAATGACGAGAATAATATGAGCAATATAAAATATCATAAATCATACAACAATAAATATTTTTGTAAGAGAATGAGAAAATTTATTATACCAAGAAACTAAAATTGTTTTTATAAGATTTGATTCTCTCAATCTAAATCTAAACAATTCTCTCAAGTTTTTGATGTATACAACATATCTAATTGTTATTTTGAGTCTCTAAAGAGCTTATACCTTTTAAAGTATTTATAGGAGTCAAATCGTGGAGTTATGGATAAAGTAGAGTCCTTAATCTCAAAGTCATTATCCCAATCAAACTCTTCATCCATGATAAAATTTGATCCATTATCTATCCAGACTTCTAAATCAAAATTATCTAGATTTCCTCCATGAATCATACTTCCAAATCACATGGAATTTAATTCACAAACATAACACATCTCGTGTTCGACCAGACTTGACAAAGATGGGACTTGTTGGACATAGTCGAGGAAGAAAAGTCACTTTCGCTCTAGTGCTAAAAGAACACATCACCTGTTTGAAATTTTCATCATCGATAGGCATTGATCCTATTGATGGAATAGACAAGGGAAAATAGACTCCCCCACCAATCCTAAATTACAAACCTCATTCGTTCAATCTTGATATTGCAGTAATGGTTATAGGTTCCGGGTTCGGAGAAATGAAAAGGAATCCTCTTTTCCATCCTTGTGCTCCTAGTGGGGTAAATCATCTAGACTTCTTTAATGAATGTCGAAAGCCAACATTTTATTTTGTCGTTAAGGATTATGGGCATCTCAATATGACAGATGAAGAGACGAAAGGGATTCAAGGGAAGTCAACATATTGTTTGTGTAAGAACCGGAAATCAAGAGATGCCATGAAGAGATTGTTGGGGGAATTGTGATTGCTTTCATGAAAGTTTATTTGGGAGGCAGTTCAAGGGAGTTGATAGCTATAAAAGATGGAAAACAGAATATTCCTGTTGAGCTCCAAAAATCTGAATTTCTTGTGTAAGAGTAAAATTTTATGTGGCAATTTCTTGTATAAATTGTTGGAATTAATGATTTATATACGATTTAAATGTGTGAACTATAACAGTCTCCAATTGATGTGACTATTTAAAAATGCGCATGATGAAAAGTCAAAACCTTTTGATAGGGTGCAATCTACACCATTAATCATGAAATTGTGCAATCTAATTGTTAAAAATAATGTGTGCCAAAAGATTCGACAATTCGAGAGGACACATAAAACTCTATAAATAAGAACCTTCTAATTCATTCCTTCTCTAGTTTATGTCAAAATAATTTTCAAATTATTTTTAAATTTTGTGTTCAATATATAGAGTTCGATAGCTTCCGGTCTTTAAGAGTACGGTCAAGCATTGGTTCGTTGGAAAATAATAATATTGTGCTATATTAATTTTAGAAGAAATGTTGTATCTTGGGAGACAAATTTCCATTTGATCCTATTAGCACCAATTCAAGGGCGAGCGAAATCTGTCTTAATGAGATTTGTATACGTATGCTTCGCTTAATTTCATCTCCCTCTAATTTCTACATTGCAGTAAGTTGATAAATTGTACATGCATCTTGATTTTGGTAAGTAAAAATTCTATTCCATATTTTGTACGTGTAAGTCATCATTTTGTATATTTTTCATACACGTATTTTCGAGTAACAAAATATAATTTATGCACAAATTTGTCCAACAATCTTAATATATTCCTCATTAGTGAAAAAGTAGATGAAATCACTTTTATTTCGAATTTCTAATATGTAATCTACCAGTTTGAATCACATTTAGATTGGCTATGAAATTTGGGTAGAACAAATACATTCTTGGTTTTACATTTGGTTGATGATAGAAATTTGCGTACAGCATAAATGAAAAATAGTAATTTTATGCATTGTGATGTTGATTCTATTTTAAATTTTAGTAGTATTTTCTGATTTTAGCATCTCTAATCCATTAGTGATGATTCTAGAGTATTCCATAAATCATTAGTTGAAATTTTAGTAAGGCAATCAATTTTACGTTCATGTTTTAATTTGTGCAAATTGGTTGTATATCCTAAATAATTTGGTTTCGGTTAGAACCCATTATTAGTGTAGGCAATGCCCATCATTTGGTGAAATGACTTGATTTAAGAGTCTGGTGTGTTCCTCTATAAGAGAAGAAACGATCTGTTTATATTATAATTGAATTTCTACTATTATTTTAACAGTGGTACACTTTTATATTGGTCTTTGAAGAGACGATTTTGAAAGAAGGTCTGCGACTCTTTGCTTCAATTAGGGAAATGTTTTTAATATTTCTATATATTTTGACAAGTTTTATAACTTTTCAATTAAAAAATGAGTTATGTTTATTGCTTTTGATCAAATGGTCCATTTGAGTTGCCAAAATTGAGACAGAGAGATATTTTGGGTAAAATTTAGGTCAATTCTAGATGATCACATGTGTTGGTTACATGTAATTTGTATATTATCACACTTGCCTGTTTTGAAAATTGTAGTCATGTTTTGATTATTATTCTAGCTACTAGTAGCTTAAGAAATGGCATGTCGTATTTATTTTGGGTAAAAAATTTAAACCTATAGAAGTGGTTAAAAACATTTTGGAACAGAGAAAAAAGTTGTTATCATTTTATGAATTGGTAGTCTTAGATGTGGAAGTATATAGACCTTTCACAAGATATTAACAATCATTTTATATGTTGACTAGAGGTTGACTAAAAAAATTTATCCGGTAGATCAACATAATTAACAATATAATCGAACTTGAAAATTTTTTGATGAATATTATGTTGTTAAACTCGGTCTTATCTAGTATTGTTTTAGTATGACTGTTATGTTTTTAACCAAAAGTTCGGATAGACCCCCAAAGTTTGTGGGGGTGGTGGTGTTTTCTTCAAATTAGAATATTAAAACTTCGAAAATATTTGAAATAATAAATTACACTATGGTAAATACCTGTTAAAATTAAAACGTCCAAGATGTTGAAAATTGGATATTCAGTTTAAGGATTCAAAATATATTAATAAATATATTTTACAATTGAGAGTGTAGTAGTTTAGCGAAAATTCTCAATACAACTTGTGCATGTTATAACATTTCATCGAGATAACTAGCACAAACGAAATGGTACAAAATGTGTGTATAATAGTAAGTCGCAACACATATGTCGGAGATATAATTCTACTCGACAGTTTCTCTCAAGTAGAGCAATATCCATTGTTTTATTGATAATAACCTATCGAATTCGTTACAAATGAGGTATCTAGAAAGGATAGACCGCATATCAAGGAAAATGAGTGTAAAGTCTAAACTAATGAGTTAGCTTAATAGAATCTAACCTAGCGACTGGAGATCCCACTGATTAGGTTAAATAAAAAAATTAGTTATGATTGACTCGATAAGAAACACTTCGGAGTTTTAAATATATCCAAATTCTATGATGCAAATAAGTGCGGCCTGCCAAGAGTGGTTAGGATAACCTATGCTTTTAATGATGATTGTATCTTGTAAATAGTACGGTGAATTATTGGAGGGTGCTCTGTATAGAACCCCACCTATGAGTGTGAACTTGGTCGGTTCTATAGGAATTTTACTTAGATTCAGGGCTGAAATAATGAAACAAATAGAGAACCAAAGTTTGATTTGAGAGAAAATATATTTGATCTATTGTCTAGGCCAATAATAATGGTTGACAATTCAAAATGTTACGTTCACCGATTAGTCAAGTGGGCCTAATAGATTTTTACTCAAAAAGGTTCAAAGGGAAAGCTACTCATCCTGATATATTATATTCCAGTTCTACTTTTCTTCGTCTTCCTTGTTCTGAGTTGACTTCTGTCCATGTAGAGGATTGTTGGAATTAAATGTGTGAATAGAAAAAGTCTCCAATAGGCGTGACTATTCAAAAAGATGGACGATGAAAAGTCATGACCTTTTAATATAGGTTCAATATACACCATTAATTACAAAATGATGTGATCTAATGGTTAAAAATAACTTGTGGGAAAAGATGTGACCATTCAAAAAGTACATGAAACAGTATAAATGGATCCTCATAATTCCATTTTCTTCACTTTAAATTATTCAATATAAATGATTTCTAATTTCTTCCTTCTTTAAATTATACCAAAAAATTCAAATTATTTTCAAGTTTCGTGTTCGATATTTACAATTTGATATCTTCCGGTCTTGAGAATTACTTTCAAGCGTTGATTTGTCCAGTAAATTTAATATTGTGCGATATTAATTTTGAAAGATGCATTATATCTTGAGAGACAAACGTCCATTTGATTATATTAGCATTAGTGTAGGGGATGAAATATGTCATAAAAAGATTTGTATACGCATGCCTATCTTCATTTAATCTATTTTTAATTTCTATATTTCGGTAAGTTGATATTTTGTATGCATATCTTGATTTCGGTAAGTCTAAATTCTATTATATATTTTGCATGTGTAAGTCATCATTTTGCGTATTTTTTATGCAATTATTTTTGGATAACGGAATATAATTTATGCAGCAATTTTTCAACTAGATCACAATTACTTCATATGATTTAGATGTAGCTTTTAAGGTGATTGACGTATACAATTCATGGATATGACCATCATATGGCTCTCAAGACCTTAGTATTATGAAGAATGATTAATGTACAGAAGCAAAACGAACAGAAAATTTACAGAACACACACAACATGTGGGTCCCATGCATTTTTTTAAAATACATGGGGGGCTCGCCATTGTAAGTATCTGTATGTTTTCTGTAAAACAAATTCTGTACAAATAGAATAATTGTAGTATTATTTAGTAGGCTTGAAATTGTCTTTGATCTAGTTTTAGTAGAGGCTATTTAGCCACTGCTTGACAAGGATTAAAATTGGACTTTTAGTAAATTTTGATAAAAGTTGATGAAATATATGGTTGAAAAATTATGACCACATGCAATATGTGGTTAATATTAATGGTTAACTTTCACTTAGATTAAAATTCCTAGTAAATAGGAGCTTAATTTGAATGAATAATACAATTTCCTCAAATTTAGTTCGGTCAATGATATACACTACCATCACATACACTTCAAATCCACCGTCCTTGCCTGTGTCAACACTTTTAGACTACCCCGCCACTATACACCATCCCCAGCCTATGAACACTCCCATGTGTGAATCTTGGAGAAGGAGACGGATAATCCAATGGGGCCTAAGAGTTTCTTTGGACTAGTTCACTATAGGGTTTATGTCAAGATGAATACAAAAGACATATCAACTCCAATTACTTTAGACCTCCTTTGGAAGTGTCAAAATATGTGGTTGTCTAGCCCCCACGGGCATGGTGCAGTGGTAAAACTGAGGGTTCTCTAAGGAATATCAAAGGTTTGAATCCCCGCGAAAACTATAAAATACTATTTATGTTGGAAGGTAAAGTTATGGTGCGCTTTGTTGTCTCTTCAAGATACTGTCTGTAGTCTTAAAATGAGATTCACACATAGGAGAACTGCATCCCAAAATGTTCAGTCCAAGTGCGTATAAGATATACCTGCATCCGAATTTACTCGAGTGGTGAACTAAGGAGAAAGGTTGTCACTCTTCAAGATTAGTCAAGCAAAACTTGAACACTTGAGTTATAAAAAAATGTGGTTACCTAAACCTAGATCCATAATGGTTTAAGGCCAAAGTCCAGAAGTGTCAAAATGGATGATTAGTTCAAGTCAACCTGCCTGGATCCATACCAAATTTAAGATCATCAAAAAATGTTGTTGGGGCCTAGCTTGAACTTTCAGATCGACCTACGAATCTGTAAATATTGTGAGCTAGGATGGTGCAACCCGGAGCAGCATTTTTTCAGTAATTCTTTGAAATTTAATTTAATATAAAATTAAATTATAATTATAAAATGAGTACTCTCATTTGATGTCATCCATTGTTATACTCTTTGAAAATATAAAAAACAAATTTAATATAGAGTTTATTCGTAATAGTAGACGTATCATTATAGTTGAAGTATATTCTAATTAACGTGGTGAGAGATTATGTTAAAAATATAAAAGGAAAATAAATATTCATAGTTACAACGATGTATAATATTAACTTATATTTTTTTAATAAATAAAGTCATATTAGTTGTCGAGCTAAACGATCAAATTTGTCACGACTCACTCATTCATTATCATGGGAGACTTATGAACCGATAATGGGGAACGGTTAGAAGAGAAAATCATAAATAAATGGAAAAAAGGAAATATCACGAGAATCTACGAAAGAATGTATAGCTTTCAGTTTGAATGTCGGATTTTCATTCGTGAGTACAATTCAGAAACGTTTCTTTATTCTGCACGTTTTGTTTGGGGTCAAATCCCATCCTTAGAGCTCTATCTTAACTTTTTTTTTCTATTTTGAGTCAATTTAAGGGTACTTTCGTCAATTTTACAGTATTTTAGTTTTATTCGGGTTTGTTTAATAGTTTTTCAATTTATTTGGATTTGTTTATAGAATTAAAATTTCACTTTGACTAGGAATTACTTTGAGTCTATAAATACACGTTAAAGTTGTAAAAATAATACATTCGAATCTTGATTAACAAGATATTTTAGTTTTCCCGTTTATTGGTGGATTCCAAAACTTGTTTGGTGGATTCCAAATGATTATCACGTTCGTCAGAGCGAAATTCGAGCAAATACCCGTTCGAGTGTTATGAACAAGACACTTTTATTATTATAATTCACGTTTTTGTCCTACATTATGTAGTATCAGAGTAGGCTTTTCTCGTCTTTATATCTTTGATTTATTTCCATGGGTGACATACCAATTAATAGGGAAAATTTAGACTCTCAAAATCGACATCTTACCATCCAGATCGGAGAGATCCATCAATTGTTGTTACAGGTTGTTGGAAACAATTGGCAAAATTATCAACTTGGCAATAAGAAAATCAACTATGAATGGATCGCTGAGCCTATAGTTCCAAGAGAAAATAACAAGAGACTTGTAGTAAAAGAAAGCGAATTGAATGCCAGACATAAGGAAGAGGTAGAATATATCAATAAAGTTTGTGGTGAGGAACAAGGAAATTTTGTATGTATTGTTGAGAAAACCTTATACTCACCCAAGCAGGAAGTTTTAACTCAACGTGAAAATATATTTCGGGCCAATGATTTTGTTTGCAGTATGATCATAGACATTTGCAGTTGTTGGAATCTGATCATGAAGAAGCCGATGCATCATCTAAAGCTGTCAAACGAACAACATCCAGATCCTTATTAGATTGGATGGATTGAAAAGGGTTCGTCTATTCAAGTAACTCAAATTTGTAAGATACCTTGGTCAATTTGGACTTATCACAAATCAAAAGTTATTTGTGATCTCTTTCAGTTGGATCTGTGTCATATTTTGTTGGATAGATTAGGGTAGATTGATAAGGATGTCATAAATAGGGGTAGAGACAACACCTACAAGTTTAAGTGGAATGATAAAAAGATTACGGTTACACAGGCAAGGAGGGCACATAAAGATTTTAAAGTAGATGGGAAATTTATTCTGACAATTACAAATACAAATAGTAAGTTTTCCTCCCACGAGCCTTTGTATCTCAATGACAAATTAGGGTCGAGTTTTTTTTAAGCGGATGGGAATAATGAGGGACAATTAAAAGAAAAAAAAATCATAAATAATTGGAAAATAGAAAAAATCAGGAAGATCTACGATAATATGAATAACTTTCAACTCGAATGTCGGATTTTCATCCGTTAGTATCAGGAATCCTTTTTTATTACGCACATTTTGTTTGAGGTCAAATTCCATCGTTTAGAGCTCTATTTTAGCATTTTTTTTTTCTGTTTTGAGTCAATTTAAGGTTATTTACATCATTTTTACAGTAATTTAGTTTTATTCAGGTTTGTTTAATAGTTTTTCATTTTATTTGGATTTGTTTATAGAATTAAAATTTCACTTTAATTAGGAATTGTTTTGAGTTTATAAATATGCGATAAAGTTGTAAAAATTATACATTCGATTATTGATTAACAAGATATTTTAGTTTTCCCATTTATTTGTGGATCCCAAATATTTATCACTTATGTTCGAGCGAAATTCGAGCAAACACCCATTCGTGTGTTATGAACAAGACACTTTTATTATTATTCAAGTTTTTGTCCTACATTAGGTGGTATCAGAGCAGGTTTTTCTCGTCTCTATATCTTCGATTTATATACGTGGGTGACATACCTATTACTAGGGCAAATTTGGATGCTAAAAATTAGCGGCTTGACGTTCATACAACTCAAATCGGAGAGAATCGTCAATTGTTGTTACAAGTTGTTGGAAACAATGGGCAGAATCACCAACCTGGCAATAAGGAAATCAATCATGAACAGATCACGAAGCCTATAGTTCCAAGAAAAAATAATAGGAGACTTGCAGTTGTTAGAATCTGATCGTGAAGAAGCTAGTGCATCATTTGAAGCTGTCAAATGAACCACATCCATATCCTTATCAAATTGGATGGATTAAGAAGGGTTCATCTATTCAATTGACTCAAATTTGTAAGATACCTTTGTCAATTGGGACTTGTCACATATCAGAAGTTATTTGTGGTTCAGTTGGATGTGTGTCATATTTTGTTGGGCAGATCGTGGTACATTGATAAGGATGTCAAAAATAAGGGTAGAGAGAATACCTATAAGATTAAGTGGAAGGATTATGGTTACACCAATAAAGAGGGCACATAAAGCTTCTACAATAGAAGGGAAAAAATCTCTGACCATTACGAATTCAAACAATGAGTTTTCCTCCCATGAGCCTCTGTGTCTCAATGACAAATCAGATTCAAGTTGTCTTGAAGTGGAAGTGAATAATGCGTGACAATTAAAAGAGAAAATCGTGAATAATTGGAAAAGATAAAAAATCAGGAGGATCTACGAAAATATGAACAACTTTCAACTCAAATGTCGGATTTCGGTCCGTATGTATAAACCGGAAGCTTTTTTTTTTTATTCCGTACATTTGGTTTGGTGTCAAATTTCGTCGTTTAGATCTCAATTTTAGCCTTTTTACTGTTTTGAGTCAGTTTAAGGGTATTTTTGTCATTTTTACATTATTTTAGTTTTATTCAAATTTGTTTAATAGTTTTTCAGTTTATTTGGATTAGTTTTTAGAATTAAAATCTCACTTTGATTAGGATTGTTTTGAGTCTATAAATACGCGTTAAAGTTGTAAAAATAATACATTTGATTCTTGATTAATAAGGTATTTAGTTTTCTCATTCATTGGTGGATTCCAATATTTATTTGATGGATTCCAAATAGTTATCACGTGCATTCGAGCCAAATTCGAGCAAACACCCGTTCGTATATTACTAACAAGACACTTTTATTGTTATTCACGTTTTTCCTTCATTAGGTGGTATCAGAGCATGTTTTTTCTCATCTCTATATCTTTGATTTATATCAATGGTGACATACCAATTATTAGGGCAAATTTGGACACTAAAAATTGGCAATTGACGATCTTACTACTCAGATCGGAGAGATATGTTAATTGTTGTCATAGGTTGTTGGAAACAATGGGTAAAATCATCAACTTGGCAATAAAGAAATCAACCATGAATGGATTGGGGAGCCTATAGTTCTGAGAGAAAATAACAGGAGATTTGCAATAGAAGAAAGCGAATCAGATGCTAGAGATAAGGAAGAGGAAGATGTAGAATATATCAATAAAATTTATGGAGAGGAACAAGGAGATTTTGTATGTATTATTGAAAAAATCATAAGCTCACCCAAAGAGAAATATTTAACTCAGTGTGAAAAGATATTTCGGGTCAATGATGTTGTTTGCAGCCTAATCAAGACAGTTGCGGTTGTTAGAATCCGAGCACGAAGAAGCTGGTGCATCATCTAAAGCTACCAAGCGATCCACATCCGGATTCTTATCATATTGGATGGATTAAGAAGGGTTTGTCTATTCGAGTGACTAAATTTTGTAAGTTATCTTTGTCAATTGAGACTTCTCACAATTAGAAGTTATTTGTGATCTCGTTCAATTGGATGTGTGTAATATTTTTTTGGACATATCATGGTGATTGATAAGGATGTCATAAACAAGGGTAGAGAGAACACCTACAAGTTTAAGTGGAAGGATAAAAAGAATATGGTTACAACAATAAGGAGGGCACATAAAGCTTATCAAGTAGAAGGGAAAGATTTTCTGACCATTAACAATTCAAACTGTGAGTTTTCCTCACATGAGCCTTTGTATCTCAATGAAAAATCAGGATCGAGTTGTTTTGAAGAATAATGCGAGACAATTAAAAGAGAAAATCATAAATAATTGGAAAAGAGAAAATCATAAATAATTGGAAAAGAGAAAAAATCAGGAGGATCTACGAAAATATGAATAACTNTTTTTTTTTTTTTTTTTGAGTCAGCTTATGGGTATTTTCGTCATTTTTACATTATTTTAATTTTATTCAGATTTGTTTAATAGTTTTTCAGTTTATTTGGATTTGTTTATAGAATTAAATTTTCATTTTGATTGAGAATTGTTTTGAGTCTATAAATACGCATTAAGTTGTCAAAATAATACATTCGATTCTTGATTAATAAGTTTTTTTTTAGTTTTCCCGTTTATTGGTGGATTCCGATATTTATTTGGTAGATTCCAAATAGTTATTTCATCCGTTCGAGCAAAATTCGTGTAAACACTCGTTCGTGTGTTAAGAACAACACATTTATTATTATTCACTTTTTGTCCAGCATCAACCGACCAAACTAATGTTGTTCCCTATTTATTAACGGGGTGGGTTGTTTCAGACCTGGGCCACTTGACACATTTTGACACCACTAATCTTAGTATGTTGTATTAGGGTTGGCCCCATATTTTTTAAAATAAAAATGTACGAATTTATTTAAAAAATTATTTTTGTATGACCTCAAATAATTGCTTATAATTATTGAATGCCAAGAATTTTCACTGTGAATCAAATGTTACTTCAAATTCTCTTTTATATATTTTTTAAGAGCATCCCATAATTTATAATTCAACAACCAAGATGTTTTATGTATGGTCTGGGAATGGGCAAACTGACTTGACCTTAGGTGTTCTTCAAATACAGGTATCTCCTATGTCTTCTTCCCCAACTTGTCTCCTCTAATCCAATAAATTATACTGCATAAAATAACTTTAAAAATGTATTTAGCTCCCGATCCCATTTTATTATTAAAATGAGTTTTGCAATAGTAATTTTTTAAGATTTTATGATGTTAAAAATAAGGAAAAGTCTTTTATATAAGTGTAAAATCATTTTACGAGAAACTATGTGATTGAAAATGAATTTGAGAAAAAAAGATTTTTTTATAAAATGTGACCCAAACCGTGGCTTAGTATAGTTAACACTTGCTTGTGATGCTTCTTTTCGTCGAGAATATCAAATGGAAAACTTTCTATTAAAATAGTGGTGCTATGAAATTGAAAGATGCGTGAATCAAATGAACTAACTTGCTAAAAGAGTCATAACTTGACAACCTCGAACACAATTTTTGCAATTAATAAATTACTGCAAATCTTTACTGTAGGGTGCAGAAAATCATGACACATAAAACAGTCCAGCTCTATTCAGTTAAGAATATCTTGTCTATGCAGTTTTGACTTGCAATATATGTCTTATTTTTTACTGCATGCTTATCTTCTCAAGAGTTTAACAAGGTAATATAATTTGATCATTTAATTTTAACTGAGTGATTGAAATTATAGTTTTATAATTTCCGCCCTATCTTGCTGGTGCATAAGCTACCACAACTAAAAGAAAGAAGATAAATGAAGGAAGAAGAAGAGAATTAGCAGAAATCGAGAGGAAAAATCCCAAAACTCCGCTCTGATACATCCTAAAGCAAAATAGGCACGCCCTAATTTCGAGTGAAAAAAAAAAAAACAAAGAGAGAGAGAGACTCTCTCAAGATATCTTTGTCACGAGCTTGACTCTTTCAAAAATATACATTGCTCCTCAATCATGCTCTTCTTAATACATGTTCTTATCATTCTGTTCTGTCCCCTATAAAATCATGAAAATTAAAGGAAAATAACAAGAAACCTAAAATATTACATTCCCAATGTCGATCTGTCTTTTACATGAAATATTCAGTACTAAACAAGCAAACTAGGTACTAAAATCTATGTGATTTCTAAGACAGACCAAACCATTAATAATTAATCAGTTAAAAAATTTACATTCTTCTGACTATACTTGTACTACATTAATTGTGACCTCCTATCCTGCACCTTAATTTTGTTCCACATTGATAATTTCAAGGCTCAACTCGTATAATCTCTGGGATATCTTCCTTTGATAATCTGACTTAAGAGTGACTTCTACTCTCAGAGCGGTGGTAGTAACAACAACTGTCCATTTTCAATGCTGCTAAGGCATGAACAGGTTGTTGCCACACTTGCAACGCCAAGCCTCTGGATAGTACTCCAATGGGATACTCAGCCCGGGTTGAATCGGCACGTGCACTGGTTTACACGGCGAGCATCTTCCACACTTGGATCTGCAAGTGGGCGGCCATGATCCTGGCCCGCCGAGTCTCCGACGAGTCAGTTCTCCTTCCACCACCACCACCTTCCTCACCCCAACAGCTGCTCAGAAACAAGAACACAGAAACAGGTTAATAAAATTCGTTTGTAATTAATTATGATATAATTTGTATTTGTACTTACTGAATTGGCGAGTTGGGTTAAGGCTAAGAGCTGAAACTGAAGTAATTAGAAGAAAAGCTAAGGCTGCCAAGGTAGCGGAAGAGAGTGTAAATTGGTGGCGGAGGCGGCGCAATTGGCCCATCGGCCGAGTTGGTGGTCCTGCTAGGAAAAGTAACGGGTTCAGTCTGTAGATGTGTGTAGTGTGATTAAGAAAGTCTGTAGAAGACGATATGGAGGAGGAAAACAGTGTGATGGTATTATTGATGGTGTTTGTCTGAGCGTGGGAGTGAGTCCAAGTCAAACAGACACCTACATTAAAAGAGGAGAGAGAGGAGACGTAGAGAAAGTGTGCAAATAGTATTAAAAAAAAGATTAAACTACCTGTAGACACGAAATGTATTGACTCCCACGTGTGTCAATAGTATTGATTGAAAAACATTTTGTCAAAGTACTAAAATTTTTAACTCACGTGGGTGTAAACTAATTTATTAAAAGAAAATTATGACGTGGAACAGTAAAAAAAGAAAAAGAGATTTATGAATCAGTTAAAAAGGAGAAAAAATAAGAAGGTTTACGAAAAAAAGCTCGTAACTTTCACCTTGGGTGTCAAATTTGCGCAAGTTTTTAAGTTCTATTCAGATTTGTCTAAAGTTCTACTTTGATTAAGATTTGTTTTGACTTTTTAAATATGTTTTACTGGTTTGAAAACCCAATTGCCGTTTTTATTACTTCAGTTTTTTCATTATCTATGAATTACTGTATTTCTCACGTTTGTTCAATCATAATTCGAGCAACACTAGTTTATGTGTTACAAACAAGATCCCTTTTAAGATTATTCACGTTTTCTTCATGCAATTAAAAGCATATAAGTTGAAAGCGGGAATTGAATAGGAATTTTCGAAAATTTTATGTGCACGTGGATAAAAACCTACAACTAAATTTACAATTATGTTCTAATTGGTGTATGAACTCCATAATATTTCACTAGCAGATTACATATCAGAATTTGATTCGAACGTAAGTATGACTAGAATATCTGAAGTGTAGTTTTTAATTTATAACATTGTTCTTTCTGTTTCAAGATGCGATAATTCTTTTCTTCTTTTACAAGTTGGTACTAGTAATATTTATAAATTATTAATAAATTGTACCATCTTGTGTGGTATTTAAAAAAGAAAAAATCTTGATAGATTTTAACAGAAATTTTCGAGCAATAAATGTTGTTCGAAGTAATGAATCAAATAGTTTAAAGCTTGCGATGATAGAAAGTGTAAAAAATACGATAAGACGTCTCAGAGTTTTTAGAATTAAAACTAATTTTTTACTGTGTCAAGTGATTTATTGAACCAAAAATAGTAACAAAATCAAAAACAACTAAAACTTACATTGTTTCAGTTCTGTCGAGTTGTTGAGGAATGAAACCAAATGAACCGATCTTGATTTTGCGTCATTCCTAAGAGTTGTCTTGACTTTTGCGCCATTTCTAAGAGTGTACTTGGACTTCTCTCTCACAAATGAAATAAGATCCAAGTTCTTATAACCATGTATAAAAAATTTACTGTAAAAAAGTAGATAATGACCTAGTTTAATAATAATACTATACAATTTTTGAATTAGTTTAAGAAAATCCAATCTTCTACTGGACTTTAATTTCTTGTAGCCTCCAACAATAATTGAATCGCAAAGATTGGAGAAAAAAATTTAAATTAACTTTTACAATATTTTTCTCTTAAAGATAATCATGTTTAGACACGAGAAATATAGTATGGAAAATAATAAAAATTTGAAAATCCAAATTGCATATAAATTATGTTCATGACATTTAATTAGTACGTGAACATGAATGTTAGAATTCATTGATGCATTTGAACGTGCACGTGAAATAGAGTTTATCAATGTATTTGATCCTTAATTAAGAAAGTCAACCAATTAATAATTGTGACAATTAAATAAAAGAATATGTTGTTACACATTTTTCTAATAGTGATCAGTTTCAATACAAATAGCTAATTACTGATAAAAGTTAAATAAATAAGTAGTTTATTTTGATAATAAAATAAAGTTAAAAGTAACTCTTTTAGACTTGGCCAAACATGAAAATTTTGACGTGACCGGAAGTACGAGGCATTTGCTCATTATCTCGTCATGATTTATCTAGACTAGTATTTTGATAAAAAAAAATTGAAGTAAATATTTGTTTTTTTTTCTCTATAAAACTTAAAAATTTGTTAATAAGGTGATTGATAAATATTTAAAGTTCAAGTTTCAGAGTCGTTATTTATGGAAGTTTCTAATATTCACGTAAAGAGAGACATGCCGAATATTAAATTTAAGAGAATAATTTTATCAATGTAAGGTTATTTTAACAATAAAATTGACTTTATTTTAATAAGCTTGATCAAGTTAATTTCGAAGTAAGAAATTGTTGACCTAATTGTCATGCAAGCAACAATTTTTATGCTTAATAAATCCATTTTTGAAATGTTGAAATCATTGTTATAAGTTCAAAGAGTAACAACTTTCAAATTGTGAAGTACAACTATCGTCGTGTCTCACGCACTGACATTTTAATCTTGAACAAATTTTGAAATTGGTTGATAATACTACATTGCACATAGTTCTTTTTATTATTAAAAATTAATTTGTGATAAATTTTGTAAACAAAGAAGACTGTAAATATCGACTTTAAAATGTTAAGATTCAAAATAAATTATTTAGGCAAATGGATTGGAGAAGATAAATTTGAGACTTTCTTGTCTTCTCAATAGATACCGAGAGAGAGGATTTTTTTTTCTTTTTTTTTTTTTTTATGTTGAACGTAAGGGGATCCTACAAGGAGTTGAATTGATTGATTGATCATGCTGTATATATAGTACAGAAATGTTAGGATGAGTTGTTGAATCTGAAAATAAATAAATAAATAAAATAAAGTTAATCCGTTGTATGACAAAAATTATCCAAAAACTCTTTTTTTCCGCATATTTATTTTCAACCACATATTCACACAATAAAATATTTTGCACATAAATTTAAATTTTATTTTTTATTTTTTAAATATATATTTTTCAAAAATTCACTATTCAAAACTTTTTTTTTTTTTTGCCATATAATCAAATAGGAATTAGGTTTTGGGTGTTCTATTTGATAGCCATAATTTTGAGAAAATTGAATTTTAAATAGTGATTTTTTTTACGTGTGATTAAAAAATAAAAAAAAATTAGATGTACATGTAAAATATTTTAGCCCATGTTTGGTAATCATTACTTGAAAATTATTGTTTCTACGTACTCATTTTCAACCATACATTTATACAATATATACGTAAATCCAAATTTTTTCTACTTTTAACTATACATTCTCCTAAAAATATTATTCAAAATATTATTTTTTTCCAAATAACGGCCTCCAAACAAAGGCTTGTTATGTAAGTGTGAGAATTAAATAGTTTCGAAATAATGATTATCAAATAGTGGCTTAAACAATATAAAAATATAAAGTTGTGTTCTAAAAATAGGGTTTTTAATTTTTTTAAGTTATAATTTTTGATTAAATAAATTTGAAATTAAATTTCGATTAGAATTTATAAATTTGTTATTCTCAGTTTGATATTTAAAGTTAACGAATTCAAATTCTCTGCATTCGTGCGTGAATCAAAGAGTTTTGATGCTTAGATATTTTATATTCTGAAGAATAAAAAACAATAAAATGATCGTATTACGGTATTATTTGTGAATCAACGAAATCTCGACGTGTTGTTCATATTTATTTTTTTCGTTTCTGTCTCTCTACATCAAATAGCTAACAAGCATGATACATGTTAATAAGGTCAAATCAAGATTGTAAGTTTGAAAAAATTAGCAACTATCTTTAGATAGATCAACCTTGACCTTGATCAGATTTTTTCATGATCATTGGCAATTTTTTTTCCACAAATGCGAGTAGAAATAAGATTGGAATTCCATTCCCTCACAATAGAGGGTCCACGTCCAATAAAAAAATTGTGAGCCTCTTATTGTGAGGGAGATTGTACATGGTGTCGATTGACACATGACAAAACTCTTTCATCTTTTAGATCAATTTCTCAATATTGTCTGATCTTGTCTGATTTTCAAAACATGGCTAGTAATATTTTAAAAATATGGGGGTGCTTAGGTATTGGGAGGCAAATACAGCATCAGTGTGTTAAGCGTACGTGTGGGGTATGGGTGACTGACTGTCTTGTACGTGAACATTTGATGAGTCAAAAGGTCATTTGGGATTCACAAATTTTTTGCCCTTCTATTGATTCTCTTTGCTCTTTATCCATGTGTGTACAATGTAAGGTGGAGGTATAAAATCATTAAATGGAATGGAGATCGATTGTCGTCGAAAATTATTGTGTAATTTTTTAAATAATATCGAGTGGGACAATTTGAACTTTTTTATTTTTCTTCCTTGTTTTTCTCTTCTAAATTACTAGAAATAAAGACCGGCTAGTGAGATGGGACGGAGGTTGATTTACTTCAATGATCAATTTAGAATTTCATGTAATTCACTCTTAGTTTTCACGGAAAAGGAGATAAAGCTATCAATATACTCTCTTTCCACGTAAGAAGATGTCTATTATAAAGATTGTGGTTGCATCGACGTTGAGTGTCAAGGAAAACAAAGATATGTTTGTTTAGTTTACAAAATAATCAAGGAAGAAGCAACGAACAATGTGCCCTATTTACAATCTCTTCATTTATGCTCCAGCCAATGCTAATGAAGGGATGCATGATAAATTCTAAAATGAACATGAACATGAACAAACATTTCAAATAACATATGTAAATGTGTAAATTTGGTCGTGTTTGTCAGTCTTTGAAGGCACTAGTTCATCTTTTCTATTAGAAGATGGTTATAAAAGAAAAAGAAATCGCACCAATAAGCAACCCTCTTTTAAAGGAAATTATGAAGGTTTTACGCAATATTTTTAATAAAAGCTAAAAATCAGTCATCTCGTCAAACATTCTATGATGTCGCCATGATGGGAAATGTTAACTCAAAAATTTGCTCTACGAATCATACTAAAACATTTGCGATACGTGTAGAGAATGTGCGAAGGGAACAAAAATTCAAGAGGTCCCCATAAAACAAAACGAACTACTCTCCCATCTGGCTTTAGACTGTCAACACATTCATAAAGCGTGATTTTTATAATTAAACAATTGTGAATCAACCAACAAGGAGCTGTCATTTGTCATTCTCTCAAAAGGACCAAATTATCCTAAAACTTGGAGGGAAATCTATAAATACCCCCCTTATTTGAAGAAGAATGCATAAAATTCAAATATCTCCCTCTTAAATAGTCATTTTACTTCTTGCTCCTTTTTGAGCATCCAAATTAGGGGGTTTAATAAGTGAAAATTCTAACTAGGCGAGAAGTTTTTTTATCTGATTTGTATCATTAATAAATTGGCGCCATCTGAAACTTGAACAAAGTAAACCACGAAACTTCTTCGTACTTGGGGAATTTTTTAGCATCTGGTATAAATGAACCTGCGAAGGAAAATCTAGAGAAAAAATTATCACCAGAGGCTACAATCAAATAGTAGCGATGATCTCTTAGATAGTGACACTAACCTAAAATGGCAGCGGGAGGAAACACCGCTAAAATCTCAAGTCAGCATTTCGTCGGCTCAACGTCATCGTTTGAGAAAAAGGCATATATTGTCAAGACATTACAGGGAAATGGCGAAAAGCCTAAAGATGCTAACCGCAGAAAATACGTCATTGCAAGAAAAGGTTGACAACTTGAAAGGAAATTGGTAGTTTGATTCAGGAATAAATGGAGAAAAGCAATTTGTTGCTCCTTCCACCGAAAAGGCACCAGTGCATAGATTTCAAAAACTGATGATAACCTAAACAAAAAGAGGAAAGAGTTGTACGAAGATAAGTATGGAGTAGGATGGTCTATGGATTAGTTAAGTTCCCGTGATAAGAGATCAACTCAAAATTATCGTCAAGGGGATCGAAGAGCTAAGACTTATGATGATACGTCTATAATACTCTTCCGACAAAGGAGTATGAAGACAATCCAACTAGATCATATGAAATGGATGATGATGAATGCATATTGTTTTCCAAGGAAACCAAGGGAGTGCCAATCTCATAAAATTTTATGCGTCCTGTAATGGATAAATACAATGGGAAGGGGATTATTGTACCATCTATTTGAATACATGACACAGATGAAATTGAAAAAAGCCATCCTCGTGTTGAAGTTTGAGGGATTCTATTTAACTTCGGATGGATCGACTAAAATGTGGTACGTCAAATTGTAGTTAGATTCAATTAGAAACTGGTTGCAATTGAAGCAAGCCTTCTTGAGAGCATTCGCTGGAAGTAGTTTGGGACAAGCTCCAATCAGGCAATTAAAATTACATGCATCAGGAAAAGGAAAGTCTCTAAAGATCTATTTTGCATGGCTAAGTGCTGAATTGATAGCTTGTGAGACTATATTAGATGAAAAGGCTAGAGATGCCTTGTGGAACAGTCTTCTAATGGAGACTCCCTTTTGGTGGGATATTCATAATCGAAATCCTACTTTTTATTAGTTGGTGAATTGATCCAAAGTAAAATTCAAACAGAAGATACTATCGCCAAGCACAAATAGATAGAGCACGTTCGAATGAAAAGGCTTAAAAGAAAAACCTCTACACATTCTTTTGAATAGCCAAAACAACAATACTTATGTCTTGTGGAGCCCTAGGATAGGATCCATGCAATATCCTCAGTCCCTGCACCGATCATAGGCGAATAACATCCTTCTACTATTGGTCGTAAGATGAAATTTTGCAAAATTCATCGCTCTAGATATCATAATATAGATAAAAGTTACAAAGTATTGATGATGATTGAACTGCAAAATCAATCAGGAAGCTTCACACAAGATGTCCAAAGTAGGAAGACCATTTTATCTAACCAGGGAACGAGGTCACGGGAGCAGATCAAATTCAAGCACCAAGAAATGCTTCTACCTCTTCACCCCTGATCAAGGAGATCAGTGCCATAATCGGAGGCCTTTATATTGGAAGGGATACAATGAATGAACGAAGGAGCTATGCTTGTGCCGCTAGAAGCCCCATATAGGAGGTATTTATCATTCAAGATAATCTTAAACCTATTTCACTTCCAATCAATTTCGATAATAATGATGAACATAGAGTCATATATCCCCATTGAAATGTATTGGTAGTTCGGGCTATAATAGCTCGTAATGACCTTAGACGCATGATAATAAATAATGGTAGTTTCGTTAATATTCTGTTTGGGAGTGCTTTTGACCAAATGCAGGTTGATCACCTCGGGATACCTATTTTTGAACCCGTATATGGTTTGACTGGGATAGTTTGACCCTAAGGGGACAAACGAAGAGCCAATTTCATTTCAAAGACACATGAACTTCATATTCATGGATAATAAATTGCATACAATGGGATCTTAGAAAATCCCACTTTGAAGTAACTGAAAGCAGTAACATCTATCCACCACTTGTACCTAAAATTCAAAACTCTCGAAGGAATAACATGTATCGAGGGAAACTAAGCCACCATGTGAGAATGTTACTTCAGCGCTCTACAAAAAAATAGTTCCAAAATTCCTAAAAGGGGATACAATATTCATGGTTGAACAGAACAAAAACATGTTTGGAAATCCTTTTCTAGGAAAGCAAGTATTCAATGCTGTGAATGATGGGTCGAAAGACCTGCCCGATAGTAAAGATAACTTCACAAATACTAAAGGAATCATGGATCTTGAAACATAGTCCAACACCGAAGCTAATATAAGGGTTGCAAAAATAAAAGGGCAAGTTTCAGTTTGCCAAAGAAATTTCAAATGCAAAATCTACCCACTAAAGAAGTTTCAACTAAAGACACTGACTAATTTTCACTCCAAAGGAAATTATTGTCAAATGACGAGGCCATGTCCACACAAACTTAAATGTCATGACATATTTTAATCATGCATAAAGTACTTATAGTATGTGGTAGGATTACAATCCGTATTCCCTTTTTATAATGATGATTTTATGAAATTTTATTCGGAAAACCGCGTTGTTGAAATGAAAAATCAAAAAAAGAATCATAGATTCCGACATTGATTAAAATTCATTATAAGTATATCTATATGAAGCATAAGTTAATCACAAACAAGCAGTACAACGCGAGCCCAAAAATATGACCCAATGAATCAAATCGTATAACATAAACAATGAAATTTCAATACCGAATTGCTGAAAAGGCACTGTCGTACAAATAGAAATAAAAATTTCATAAATAAAACAAAATTAAAAAATGAGACAAAAAGAAATCTATTTGTCTAAATTGAGAGAAGGCAGGAGATTCCTAAAAGCGAGATTGTCTTGGCCAAGAGAGGTACTACTCTCCACGGGCATACTCACCTCGGAAGGATAAGAGTCTCAACAATTTCGCCTGAAGAAATAGCTACAGAATTTGCAAGTTAGGTAAGTTCGACAGAAGTGGATGGGTAATCAGAAGCTTATTGGCTGACGAAATATCTTCGTTGAAAGAGTTGTCCTCAACATCCTCTTCACGAGCCTCCAAAAAATCCAAATCCCACTCAGGAGTAAAGTTCCTAACAATGTCAAGAACTTGTTACCCCTATCCTGCATGGTCCACTCCAAAATTTTCTGCTCATCAGCCTTCACTTCGTGTTGCATTTTTTATATCGCAAGTATACGATATCGTAACAAGCAGTATAGTTGACTCTTGAGTCTGAACATCGTTCCCACGAATACTATAGTTTGGAACTTAATCTGATTTTTCTAATTCCTATTTGAAAAATAATTATGATAAATGTGATTATTTTTCCTAACTACTTTTAACTAATTCAAAATATAAAATGATTGCAAACAATGGATAATTGAAAATTCAAATATGTGATGAATATTAGGGAAAAATAATTTCATCTATTTATCACTTTTATTTTTAATTTAAGATTCATAACCTAATGTAGTGTTCGATCGAATTCTTCTATTGTACTCAATTTACCCCTCTCGAGTTCTCATTGAGCCTATTTAACTAATTAAATTACATATTTTTATGTGAATTAACTTTAGTTAAACAAAATACTAGTTCTAATAATTCATATTATGACCCCAATAATTAGAATGGGTATTTCTACACGTTATACTAATTTACCGAATTTTACTAGATGGTCTAAATCTCAAACTTGCCTCTATATTCGTAAGAGACTTACATAATCATCAAATAATTGATCCGGCAATTTAATGCATTAAACTCATAATAAAATCAACACATAAATAAATAAATCACAGCAATCTTAAATAAATAAAAAAATAAAGGATCACAAGTCGATTAAATTGTTTTCCCTAATATAAAGTTAGTTATTCATATTGTAAAAATAAAAACATGCAAAAGTGGAAACATATCACCAAAAATTGACGAAACGTGAAAATTTCAGGTGTTTGCAGTTCCCTACCTTTTTCTTCTTTTTCTTTCTTTCTCTCTCCTCTTTCTCTGCGTTTTTTCCTTTCCTTTGACTTTTCCTCTCTTTTCTCTTTTCTTTCTTTCATCCTCTCTTCTTTGTTTTCCTTTCTCTCTGCGTGAATGTCTTTCCTTCCTTTTCTCTTTGCGCCATGTGTTTTTTTTATAATATATCTATCTATCTAGGTTGAGGGTTATATATATATATATATATATATATATATATATATATATATATATATATATATATGCCTTAATTAAATTTTTCAATACAAGTCTATTGAGACCCGTTTAACTACAACTCATTTTATATATAATTTTTATCCAAGGAAGTCATCTTTGGATTTTGCCATTTTTTGCCACGTTTGCATTATTTTCTCCAATTCTTCATTAAACATAATATTTTACTTACAAAACACATTATAACATAAATTAGGTGGAATTTAATCAAAAAATACAATAAAATAGCATGATTTAAGGTCACGAATAAGTGTATAAACTACACTTATCCGACCAATCTGCATCTCATGTGGACGTTCTGCAAATTGTTGAGCTATCCGACCAATCCGTGTTTCCAACTTCTTGATAGGTGCTTGCTGATTTTGAAAATTATTATCAATCTGTTGGAATATTTTGTCTTTTTTCTACACATATTGGTGAAACATCTCCTCCAAACTTGATTTGTGTTCCCACTGGGCATTATTTGAACCATGACCTTGTTGATTATTTGACCATCTGAAATTCGGGTGGTGTCTTCATCCTGTGTTACATGTTTGCGAATATGGGTTAAAATTGCAGGAGTCATTCTGAATGAAGTTGACTTGTTCATCAGGAAAGCCCATAAACATACAGTTTTCTGTTGAATGGTTAGCTCCACAGTTTTCACATGATGGACCACCCTCACTACATGTACTCATCTCGTTTGTGATTTCACCAATAATTCAACCTCCTTTGTCAAACTGGCTATATGCGGGTTGGTAGATGTTATGCTATCTAATTCATACATCCCAGATGCTCTCGGTGGTACCACTCTTTCTGATGAAAACATTAAATGTGTAGTGGCAATTAACTTAAATAAATCCAAGATTCTTTGTACTGATTTTCCTATGATCGATCCACCCGCAGAGAAATCTACCTAAGATTTTGACAGTGGTGAGAGGCCGATGTAAAAATACTGATTTGGACACTTTCGCACCAACTCTTTAAATCTGTTACATGCCTCGTGATAGTTCTATCCATCTTTTTGTTGGAAAATTTG
Organism: Fraxinus cuspidata; assembly: GCA_903798385.1. Taxonomy (NCBI): domain Eukaryota; kingdom Viridiplantae; phylum Streptophyta; class Magnoliopsida; order Lamiales; family Oleaceae; genus Fraxinus; species Fraxinus cuspidata. The sequence continues at coordinate 1,674 of CAIGRP010060117.1, read as the reverse complement.
AAGTTCCAATCTGATTTTAGCTACTTTTGCCGGTGGAAAGAATTTGTTGCAGAATTTTCTTATGAAAATAATCGCAACTTAATAGCGTCTTCATTAACCCCCGGAGCATGGAAGTTCTGACGATTTCTAAAAAATCTAGTGATATGTGCGTTCAGATTTTCATGAGGTAACCCGTAGAATTGGAGAGTGTTACTCATCAAATTGATCCACTCCGCCCTTATCTGAAATTATTTACCCTAAATCTAGATACACAATACTGAAACACCCAGGCGCGGCTATTGGCGTCAATAACATTGAAACTGGCAAGTCTCCTTCGTTTATTTCCCCCCGCTCCTGCTCGTGATCCGGTAGCGTCGCTACTCTTGCGGCTACTTGTCCAATTGACTGAATAGGAATATGAATATTTTGACCATCAGCCATTTGACGTTGTTGTTTTTGTTTGTGTGCCTTGCGTCTTCTTCTGAAAGTATGTTCTATTTTCGAGTCAAACGGTTCAAAATCGTCACCTTATGTACGGAGCATACAATGAACACTTTTTTTTATATAAAATAAAGTAAAATCAAATCAAATTACATCAAATAACAATTAAAAATAAAATAAACTAAGACTAACAGTAAATAGTCATTGACGGTGACGCCAAAAACTTGTTACGTTTTTTTATATAGTAAGTGTACGATATCGTAACAAGCAGTATAGGAGACTTTTAAGCCTGGATATCATTCCCATAAAAACTATACTTTAGGACTTAATCTAATTTTTCTAACTCCTATTTGACAAAAGTGAGTAAATAATTATGATATTTTGATTATTTTTCCTAACTACTTTTAACTAATTCAAAATATAAAATGATTGCAAACAATGAATAATTGAAAATTCAAATATGTGATGAATATTATGGCATAACAATTTCATCTATTGATCATCATTATTTTTAATTCAAGATTCATAACATATTGTAGTGTTCGATCGAATTCTTCTATTGTATTCAATTTACCCATCTTAAGTTCTCATTGAACCTATTTAACTAATTAAATACAATATCTCTATGTGAATCAACTTTAGCTAATGAAACACCGGCTATAAGAATTCATATTATGACCGCAATAATTAGTATATGTATCTCTACACGTTATATTAATTTACCGAATATTACTATATGGTCTAAATCTCAAACTTACCTCTGGATTCGCAAGAGACTCGCACAATCATCAAATTATTGATCAGGTAATTGATCGCAATAATTAGTATAGGTATCTCTACACGTTATACTAATTTACCGAATTTTATTATATGGTCTAAATCTCAAACTCACCTCTCGATTCGTAAGAGACTCACATAATCATCAAATTATTGATCAGGTAATTTAATGCATTAAACTCATAATAAAATCAACATATAAATAAATAAATCACAGCAATCTTGAATAAAAAAATAAAGGATCACAAGTCGACTAAATTGTTTTCCCTAATATAAAAGTTAGTTATTCATATTATAAAAATAAAAATGCGTAAAAGTGGAAAAATATCATCAAAATTGACAAAACGTGAAAATATTTGGTATTTGCAGTTCCTTTCCTTTTTCTTTGCGTTTTTTTCCTTTCCTTTGACTTTTCCTCTCTTTTTTCTTTTCTCTCTCTTTTCTTTCTTCCTTCTCTTCTCTGTTTTCCTTTCTCTC